>JFZS01000089.1:0-84666 GCA_000709145.1 Balansia obtecta B249
GACCGACTATTACACACTCCATCTTCCTTCCTTCAACAACTTGCGTAGCAATCCCGCATTCACGCACGCGCGACGATTTCCTCGACGGCTTGAAGGCTTGACGGCTTGACGACTTGACGACTTGACGGCTTGACGGACAGCACGGACAGATCTGCGCGCCTTCCCTTGTACTTCCGTGCTTCTATTGCGCCTTCCCCAGACTTTCTAAAACCCCCGACTGCCCCCGCGTGAGGCCCGCTTCCAAAGGGCCGAATAACACCTGCAGGGCCAGCAGCCACTCTGTTGCTCCCGCCCTTTTGCTGCCGCTCGAAACTGCTCCCGCCCGCAAGCCACGCAAGAATTGCACCCGTCTGGAGTTGCACTCGTTGTCTTGATACTCCTCCCCGTAAATCTTAATTCGAGATCTGGCATTTTAGCATCCTGTCGACGTTTCATCGTCCGTATCGATAGAATCTTCCCCCACCAACCGCTCCGTCTTCGTTCCCTTCCTCGTTTGCCGCCTTCGTCGGTGACGACGTCCACCACCACCACCACCATCACCACCACCAGGCGCCTGATCACGACTCGCACCACGAGGCGGTGCCTCTCAACTTGGGGCAAGAAGAAAAATCGAGCCCAACCGACCGTTCCACTCTCGCCAGCGCCTCAAGTTTCGTTTTCACAATGGCCCAAGCAGTCAAACGGGCTTGCGACGCCTGCCATCGGCGCAAGGTCAAATGCGATGGTATCAACCCCTGTCGTAACTGCTCGTCTGCTCAACTTTCGTGCACATACAATGCCATTCCCCAAAAAAAGGGGCCCAAGGGCTCGCGGGCCAAGGTTATCAGCGAGCTGCGAGAGACGCAGCGGCAGACCAGTCTCTCCGCCAAAGTTCAGAGCCGAATGAGCGGCATCGCCTGTTCGTCCACGGGAGCATCTCTTGCTCCAACCCCTGGCCTTCTCACCAGCGAATTGGTCAAGGACTGCGCTCAGTTTTTCTTGGACAACTTGTATCCGCAAGCGCCCATTTTGGATCGACGACAAATTGAACAGCAAGTACTCTATATGGAACAGAATCGGGATGCGTACTGCTTGATGACAGCGCTCTGCGCCTTCATCATGCTTCAGCCAGGCATGTCCATGCCAGTCGGTGATCCTTACCAGCTGGATATGATTCCCGGAGCCAACATCGTTTCTAGCCAGCTTCTTCTGGAAGAGTGCCTGCGCGTCCGCAAAGGATACGAGTACCTGGACGCCATCACCCTGAATGCTGTTGCAACTAATTTCTTCCTTTTCGGCTGCTATTCAGGACAGGAAATGCATGACAGGGCATGGTACTACTTGCGAGAGGCCACCACAATGATTCACATGGCCGGCATGAACAACGAGGAACACTATATGCAGTTTGATGCCTCCGAGGCTGCACGGCGACGACGTTTATTCTGGCTCATCTTCTCTACGGAACGTGCATATGCTATCCAGCGCCGGCGACCCATATCGATCCATGCCACTATTAACCTGCCAACCCTTGCTGATGACCCAACTGATCCTCAGGCTCATGAGCTGAACAGCTTCATCATGCTCGTGAACATGTTCCAACCATTCGATGACGCCTTCACCGCCGTATGGAACAAAACCCGTGGCCAGTTTAGCTCACAATATCTGAGCGGTTTGCAAAAGCAGCTGAATAACCTGACGCAGACTTTTACATGCCACGACACAAATTTCCAGAATCTTCAAACCAATCAACAGTGGTTGAAGAACACTGTTTGGCAATTGACGAGTGGCGTGGTGAACGGGAACAACAATAACTCCATGTCGTCCTTCCAGTATCCCATGAACATGTCCCGAGAGCTCCTGGTCAACATGGCCTCTCAATTTCCAGTTCAGGCTGTCGACGTTCTAGGATCTGGCCTGGTAAGTGCTCATAGCTAAACTGCTAATACTTGGATAATCGAATTTGCCTAACTTGTGTTTAGATTGAGAAGCTCATGGAAATGTCGTCGTCTATGACTGAGTATCTCGCTGCGCAACCCGCCTCTCGGGACCCATTTGCTGTTGGTCCTCGCGAGCATTTGAATCAAATGCTTGCAATAATCGACGTCGCCCGAAATGGGGACTATCGTTTCTTGCCCTTGTTGATGGCCAAGTTGGGTGATGTCCTTCCCCGCATGACCAATCCTATGCTTCAGAACGCACCCGAGAACGCCAATCTTGCCAACATCGACATCTTCGATGGCTTTGGCAATGCTGGCATGGCTCAACCTCCCCCACAGATGCATGTGCATATGGAGAGTGATTACGAGAGGAAATTTTCCGTGGAAGAGTGCGAGAAGAAGTATGCCATGGATATGACGAGCAACACTCCTGAATCAGCGACACACTCCAACCACTCCAATGGCTCTCCGCCAATGGGCCAACAAAGCTCGTCTGACATGGGAAGCTCCTTTGTCGGCTCACCAGGCATCATGTCACCGGGCATGGATTATCCTCATACTATGAATGGTTTCATGCCTGACATGGTGATGAGTTCAATGGGCAATCCCGGACAACCGAATAATATGCCGCATGGCCACCACATGGCCCACGATGGCATGGCGCAACGAATGAACGGAATTGGACCACATAATATACGGCCGCAAAGGATCAATGCGATGAATTCTCTCGGAGGGATGAGTCAAATATCGCAGAGAAATAATAACTTTCACATGCAAGGCCAATCGCATATGGGAGGGTTTCAAAACCCACCGAGAGCAAACTCGGATGGCAGTGGCTCAATGGTTGGCATGAATGCCTTGGTGACTTATTAACCATGCATTGCCATGCCTTGTGTTGTTCAGTTCTTGACATTCCGTCTTCGCATAATCTTCCCTTGCGTCTGGTACAGTGAAGGGGCCTATCGAACACCTAATGTAACACGTTCTACCAATATTTTTTTCCCCTTTGTCAACATATCATCTCTTTCACGACTCGCATGATGCGAGCATCAATTTGATATCTGGACTCAAACCTTGGTCCTTTATCTGACGGTGATAGGAGCCCAAGCGATAAGCGAGCACAAAACATTTCTGGTTAGCACCCGGAGCTAATTGACTCGCATATGTGTTGCTCCGTTTACCTTTCATCATTCAAGCGCAAATGCTTGATTTGTTGTTACTACGTTACATTTTATCTTAAACGGTTCCACGAGGCAAAATGCCTGGTGTGATTCGGAGCTTGCAAAAGCGATGACGGCGTCGATAATGGCTTAATTTTTTTTTCCATCACAGCTTGAAATTTTGGATTCTTCCTCACCATTCTCTTCTTCACTTATTCTTCTCTTGTGTCTATGTAAGATCACATTTATGTTTATGTGAGACCCAATTTTCTGCAACTGGGCGGAAAACTGCCGTGTTGGGACGTGGGCTTGTCCGGCTTGGGACTGTAGCCTGCTTTTGAATACCCAGAACAATAGCAATCGATTGCGTTAGGAGATCTTTGATTAGTTCGTCGAAGCGATAATGTTATTCAACTTTGCGCTCTGGAGGGTGTGAAAATAGAAGGAGAAAGAAAAGGGGGGCGTATCGACAGCTATCTATGTCAGTTCCTGCCCATGCCGTCCCGGTCTATAAATACACATGTGTGCGGCACAGAGGCGTGAGATGTCGAGTAGAAGAACCTCTTGACTAGCTCCCCCCGAACCATTACTTCCCAGCAAGAATTTCCAACCTTCCCGCATACAGACTCATCATATGCGCCACTGGATCTCCATATATCACACCACGTAGGTCTTCTTCCCTGCACATCACGGCCACGACGCCCTCACGCAAGCGCTCCTTTACAGTCTTGTAGTCCGTCGCCTGGACCTGCGGGTCAGCGGTTCTCAAGACAACTATCTTGCCTGCGTTGCTCAGCGTGGCGGGGGGCACCTTCCACTCCGGAAGGCAATGTCTGCTTTTCCTTCTAGAGCCGGGGGCCGGTACCGCGGGAGGAGGTCTGGTAAGGAGCTCCAAGAGGCTCTTCACGTAGGCCTTTTCGGCGCGGGCGACGGGGTCCCCTTCGTTGACGAAACTTAGGAACAGGCTCCTCTTGAGGTGCCGTCGGGGCGGTTTCCCGAGCGGAAAAAGACTGATTGGCGGGGCGCCAAATGTCACGCAGTGGATTCGCTTGAAGTGCGCGGCTAGGACGGTCAGCTCGCTCTCTGCGGACTTGGTCTCGCTTTGCATGTGGCTGTATAGCAGAGCGGCGACGGCACCGCCGGCTGAGTGGCCTGTGATGAGGAGCGAGTGGCCTGTGCGGGAGGGATCTTCCCTGAGGAGCTGCCGGAGGCGAGCGGCGACGGGCTTGATCATCTTGCGGGCTGTGGAGAGGAAGCCTGCGTGGCAGAGGTTGCCTGGGTCATCTAGGAAGTTGGTGGGCGGAGAAGGGGCCGTGTTGAGGTTGACTGCCCAGTCTGAGAAGGAGGCAGTGCCGCGGATGGCGAAGACGATGGTTGAGGCGCGGTCCATGGACACGGACTTGATGCGCATTGCTTTCGTGCCGCTTAGGAGGGAGGACGAGATGTGGGCGTCGCGCTCGTGTGGGCTGGGCGTTGAGTAGACGCGGTGGGAATGCTGGGCTGCTAGGTCGAGGAGGAGCCAGGTGGACGTGTGCCTGTGATTAAAACTGTCAGTTTTTTTTTTTTTTTCCTCTCCCAAGTGAACGTTTTGACAATGATGGTCACGATGGTGTGCGGGGGGTGCTGGCTTACAGTCGGAGACGAGGCAACGCAGATGGAAGTCTCGAGTTGGCGTACAACTCGACTTTGGAGAAATAATTTCCTCTGATGACCGAAGTAGCAATCTGGGCGGTCTGAGAAGGGTAGTTTCTCTTGTCCTGGGCGTCAGGAGCCGAGCCTCTAGTCTTGCTCGCGACTGCGCGATTCTCCTGATTCCAGGCATCCTTCGGTGGTGGACGGTAGCGAACCAGGTTTTTAGAAGGACAGTCCTGGCACTGGAAAAGATTGATCTCGTGACCGGAGAGACTCTCATGGTCTATAAGGGTCACGACGTTGTCGAAACGATGCTCGATGTCGTCGTATGCAGCGTTTGTAGCGGCAGGTGAGTTGGCGCCCTGTCGTTGGAAGGCGGCTGGAATTAGGTCCTGTGCGCCATTGGCCACGGGCTCGACCGAGAAGCCGTGTTGTTGGTACCGCCAGGATGGAGAACTTCTCGATTGAGTAGCTCGGAGAGGCGTTTGGCCTTGTCTGTATCGAGGACACGCCGGCTGGGTTGGTTGGTGCCTGTATGATGGACGGCGACGACTGAGTCTGGGTTGCGGCTGGTGGTGAGAGCATACATGATTCTGGCCCGGGTGAGCGGGTGTAAACTGGGTATGCTGATTTCGAGGGGGTAGCGAAGGGGTCGATGAGACGTATATGTTCGGAGGTGAGGTCAGAGAGGCGTGCTTGAGGTTTGGGCGTGCTGGTTTGTTGGATGTAAACCATCCCATGATGATTGTGTGAGAAGGTCTGTATGCCTCTGCTGGAAACTCGGATAGGTCCGCAGATGCAAACCCAGGCGAGAACTCCCAGAGTCTTATGTGTTAAGAGATGGGAGCAAAGGGGATCGATTGCTCTCTCACTCCATCACGGCAAAGCAGCTGGCCATATTGGCTCTATAACCCGTCGATCAACACTATCACCAGCCGTCCAAACCTTAAGAAGCCCTAGAGGTCCGTCTGGGCTTCAGGACGAACGCGATTCGCAGCCATAAACGCCGCCTCTTCATCCCTTGACGCCGCAGCCCACATGGCCATGAAATGGGACACAAACCAGATACGCAGGTCGTTCTGGCGGCGCAGGGCTGGCGGGGGAGGGTGAGGGCGGCGTCTAGCCGAGCTATGTATCAACGACATGCCGAGGTTTTAGGGCGACTTCCTTTCTTCTTTTCCTCACGGAAATGGTTTTGAAGCTCTTGTGCGATTTGGTTGGCGCGGTCCGGCGCTGATGGCTTTTCAGGGGGGAATAAAGGGGCGGCTGAAGCTGCGAATTGCATGCACCAAGGGTCGGCTAGAATCACCCGGACGTTTTGCGACTTGGTGGGTGGATTGAAGGATGTCTGAGCGCATAATTGAACGAGACGAGTGTTCGATTGTACTTCGTAAAGGCTTGACTTCCTGGCTGATGAGGACGTTGTCGGATGTAGGCTTTGAATGCATTCATTCGTTGTGGCCGGCTGGATCGTGAGGGTTTACGTTGAATTCGCGATGGTGGTTAGTGTTTGGTGGATCTGCACTGTGCGTTGTACCGTTGCATCCAGGGTACCGCGAGAGCGCTTGCACCTCCAGTGGGGTCAGTGTGCTGGAGCGCCGATGCTACAGTGGCAAGCAGGACTTGGACTAGGACGGCAAATACATCTCTTGCATCTGCTTGCACTTGTGCGTAACTGGCTGACTCGACTATCGAAGTCTTGATTACGGTGAAATATACACTAGAAATTCAGGAACCATCTGGCGTCTTCCTTTGTCATGATGGATGGTTATACGTCTGGTGATCGATCATACAAGAGTGAAGTCAAGGAGCTTCTGTCAGCACAGTACAGTACAGTATATTACACACAGTACAGCCAGTGTCATTAGAGGCCTATCAGTTGTCAGTTGTCGGCCGACGGTGGACGTCAAACTCCAAACCTTCCCAATGACCCATGCGCAACTATTCATGCTCCCAAACCTGCATGGCCTCTAGAGGTCGCCAGGCAAGACGAGGAAAAGGCGAAGAAAAAGACGGCATGCTGAGACGGAGACAGTCTACTCCTGCTCGCGCTCTACATTCGATACATGGCTCTCCCTCCAGCTTCGAGCTACTCCGAGTTTGACGTCGTGGAAGCCAGACAATCAGCCGAGACCGATCGCCTGCTTGGGCAATATCACCATGACATGGCTAATGGCACTTTGCATGGGCCATCTCATTCGGAGGCGGCACCCGATGCTAGCATGGCACGCCTGGTGCTGAACAAGATTGACCGAGTCATCATTCCCTTGATGTTCTTCACATACATGCTCAACTTCATGGACAAGGCCATCTTGTCCAGCGCCGCTGTCTTTGGTCTGCGGGATGACAATGCAAGTATTTCCAGCTTCGCTGTCTTCCTCCAATGCAAGCTGAAGCTTGCTTTTGCCCCATCCTTCCCGGTGCGGCCTTTGCTAACCCGACAACTCTTGTTACTTTTTTTTTAGCACCTTAAGGGACAGGAGTATAGCTGGGTATCCGGCATTTTCTATCTTGGCTATCTGATCTGGGAGTATCCCACTACCATTCTGATATCACGACTCCCAACCGGCAAGTATCTCGCCGCCAACACTCTCTTCTGGGGCGCTGTGGTCGCCCTCACCGCAGCATGTCGAGGCTTTGGCGGCCTGATGGCTGTGCGATTCCTGCTCGGCATGGCCGAGGCTACCATCACACCCGGCTTCATGTTCTTGACGTCCACCTGGTACACTCGCGACGAGATGCCCACCCGCGTAGGAATCTGGTTTGCTGGTAACTCTATGGGCGGCATGGCATCCAACCTGATGGCTTTTGGCGTGGGCCACATCCAAAATCATCTCCATCCTTGGCGGTGGATGTACATCATCCTCGGAACTGCTACCTTTCTCTGGACGATCCCCGTCTTCTTCTTCCTGCCAGATAGCATCTCCGAAGCAAAGTTTCTGAACAAAGACGAGCGACAGATTGCCAAGAATCGTGTCATTATTGCTGGCACGGGATCAACTGAGAATTCCTCTTGGAATTGGGATCAGGTCGTGGAATGCTTGATCGATTGCAAATCTTGGCTGATTTTCTTCATCAGCCTGCTGACGCAGATTCCCAATGGTGGCATGCAGGGCTTCTCCAACATCATCATCCAGTCCTTCCACTTCACCAACTTGCAGTCCACCCTCATCAACATTCCCTATTCACTCGTCTCGGCCTGTGTCATCGCAGGTTCAGGCCGTCTCTCTGGCAGGTTTAGCACGCTGAATTGTCTGCTCATCGTCGCTGTCGTGTTGCCCTGTGCCACTGGCGCAGCTATCATCTACTGCCGATCGAGTGTCTCCCACGGCACTCAGCTCTTCGCCTACTTCTTGCTATCGACAGGTCCTGCGGCTATGCCCCTCACCATGTCTCTTGTCCAGTTCAATTTCCGCGGGGTGTCGAAGAAGATGACCATGACGGCAATGCAGTTCATCGCGTATTGTACGGGCAACATTATTGGACCGCAGCTGTTTCGGCAGAAGGAGGCGCCGACTTACGAATCTGCATTTAAGGCTATCATGATATGCTACGCGCTGACAATCGGTCTGGCTTTTACATTGAGATTTTATATGCAGTGGATGAATGCGAAGAGGACAAGAGAGGAAGGACTCAAAGGTAGCGCAAGCGCCGCGGGAACAGTAGCCGAGTCAAAGGTATCTACACAGCTTACTCGCAGGGACATTGCCGAGGCAGCAACAGAGGTCCAGCTCTGTCCGGAAGACTATGAAGATCTGACGGATTGGAAGATGGTGGGATTTCGATATCGCCTGTGATTTTCTGGTGGGCAGCTTCTCGAAATGGCTTTAATTATGTTGCGCACAGCAAAGTGCTTCAGTTGCTGAGTACCCTGTGACAAAGGCTTGGAACATCGTGACCGTTGAGACGCTCTGGAAAGAGACACAGTGTAAATCCCAAGTGAGCCCTCGCAGCCTACACGGCGTCGAGATACCCAGGCTGAGCAGAAGATCTGGGAGGTTCCAGCAAAGAGCGGAGCAAAGGTCGACCATACCTTCCATCTACTCGTGTTTAAGGGAGTTCCATTCGGGAAATAATGGCTCAAGAGCTGACAAGGCGTGTGGACCATGCCAAAGGCCTTTGACCCATCCTACGGATTTACTGCTGGGGTTTCAATGCACTCCAGCAACCACACTCGCAATAACGGTCCTGCGGACTGGACGGGATAATATGGCCTTCCACAAGGGACGCCCTGGCGATCAAGGCTCCGACTGATGGAGCTCTTGACGGACAGGTCTTAATTAATGGACATGCTCACTGGCAAAGGCTGTTTTCATGGTAAAGCTACTTACTAAGAAAAGCTGCAAGCTGATGAAAAATTTGGCATTAATCAAGAACTTGATGAATAAGAGGTCTTGATATCAATACCAGATGTAGCATGTATCTTTCCTAGCAACGTGCAGGTAAAATAACTTACTACTGCATCTGTTCGAAAGGTCTCCATGTAAGTTTGACTTCAAAGCATGGCACCCTGGATGTTTCGAAGTCGTGTTGATTTGATGCAGATATCTTGGCGACGTTTGGAGAACGATAATAACCAAGTGGACGAGCTGCTTCATCAGGTAGGGAGGCCGGGGTGGGCCACTTTTGGCAACTTTACACTCCACGTGCAAAGGTGGAGCACACACTGCGCCTCCTTCACGGAACAGCATTAGTCCGGGAAGAGAGTTAGCAAAGCCAGGTAATTTTCAATGGTCGCAACTAGCATGAATCTTTACAAGCACACACTTCCCTCACGCGACCGTCAGTATGTCTTGGCGAAATCAGGGCATCACAGGCTCTAACAATATACCCTTGGGAAAACGTCGCTTTGGCGGTGACGATGAGCCAGCCCACGAAGTCGATGTAAAGCGTGGTCGCGACCCTGAGCCACGTAGCGAGGCAGATGGCCCTCGACAGAGGAAGAAGCGCAACCGATGGGGAGATGCATCTGAAAATAAGGCTGCAGGCCTCATGGGTCTTCCCACCGCCATCATGTCCAACATGACAAGTGAACAGCTGGAGGCGTACACGCTTCATTTGCGTATCGAAGAAATCAGTCAGAAGTTGCGCATCGACGATGTTGTGCCTGCCGACGGTGACAGGTGAGTGTCCGTCCCTCCTCCATCCGTGTGTACTCTCAGTCATTACGAAGCTAACTTCTGAATGCGCAGGTCACCATCACCGGCCCCTCAATACGATAATCATGGCAGACGTATCAACACCCGAGAATACCGTTACCGCAAAAAGCTCGAGGACGAGCGACATAAGCTGGTTGAGAAGGCTATGAAGACGATTCCTAACTACCATCCTCCACAGGACTACCGCAGGCCCACCAAGACCCAGGAAAAGGTCTACGTGCCTGTGAATGACTATCCGGAAATTAACTTCAGTATGATTGCTAACCCTCCTAACCCTAACCAATACTTTTGTTTCTTCTCCCCTGTAATTGTGCGCCCTCTTTGGAGTTTGACCAGTATCGCAGCGACCCTATGGAGGTGCTTTGAGATACCTGGTCCTTCGTCGAATGGGCGTCAAGGCGTTCCCCCCCTCCTGCTCCTTTGTAAATCGCCTCGGCTGTGATGATAAATCTTCAGATACTAACACTTAAGCTTCCCTTCCTTTCAAGTTGGCTTACTTATCGGACCCCGTGGCAACACACTGAAAAAGATGGAGACGGAATCTGGAGCCAAGATTGCCATTCGAGGCAAGGGCTCTGTCAAGGAAGGAAAAGGACGCTCGGATGCTGCTCACTCAAGCAACCAGGAGGAGGATCTTCATTGTCTTATCATGGCTGATACCGAGGAAAAGATTAACAAGGCGAAACAGCTTATTCATAACGTCATTGAAATGGTATGTTACTCTTAAGCTTCTCTCGACGCATATTGCCATGCCGACCTCAGATGTATCGTACTGACGTACTTTTCCTGTTTCAGGCTGCGTCCATTCCCGAAGGGCAGAATGAGCACAAAAGGAACCAGCTCCGCGAACTTGCTGCTCTCAACGGTACGCTTCGCGATGATGAGAATCAAGCTTGCCAAAACTGTGGCAAAATTGGTCATCGCAAATATGATTGTCCCGAACGCCAAAATTATACAGCTAGCATCATCTGTCGTGTCTGTGGCAATGCTGGACATATGGCTCGTGACTGTCCCGACCGCCAGAGAGGAGCAAGTTGGCGAAATGATGGTGTTCGCCCCGCTGGTAAGATTGGCGGTGGCGACGCTGTTGATCGTGAAATGGAGGCATGTTTTCCTTCCCCAGCGCAAGCTTCAAAATTTTTTTTTTTCTTACGCCATATGCTGATTTCTTTCATCAGCAACTCATGCAAGAACTTGGAGGAAGCTCTGCCCCGGCAGCCCGAATCGAAGCCGGCCCTGGTGGTGATCGTGAGACCGCACCAGACGTGAAACCATGGCAACGTGGCCCGACTGGTGGACCTGCACCATGGCGAACCCGTAATCAAGATTCCAACGATGGCGAATCTCGGGGATCCGGTAGTTCTGCTCCTCCATGGGCTCGTGATCGCAACCGTGGCTACGACAATCATGGGGACAGAGACAGAGACCGGGATCGCGATCATCACTACAACAACCAAGGTTATGGCTCTTCTGGCTCGTCAGTGCCCCCGTGGCAACAGCAACAGCACCAGCAACAGCAACACGCTACTCCTGGAAATCAGAACGGCTATCCTGGATATGGGGGTTATGCTGGTTATGCTCCACCCCCCGGCATGGGCGCACCTCCTGGTCTTCCGCAATCTGGCGCTGGACTTGCAGCTCCCCCGGGTCTCGCTGGAGTCAACGCTTTGATTCAACAGTATGCTGGAGCCCCTCCACCACCGCCATCGGGTGACGCGCCGCCGCCTCCTCCGCCTCCTCCCGGTAACCAGCCGCCTCCGCCTCCCCCTGGAGCTTGAGTGTATGCTAGTTGAAAGCATCAATGGAAGGATCCTAATCTACTGACCCAGCTCGCTCAGTTGTCCCTGTAGAGCTGAAAACAGACTACTGGGCATAGTAACTTTGCGCTGAAGTAACCAGCTGGACTAGAAGAGTTGGGAATGCTAGGTACTTTGAGGCATCGCAAAAGTTATTACTAACTTGTCTAATGGCTTGATGATTCTATATCACCACGCCAGAGGTGTAGTATATAGCAGGATTCTAACTAACCCCTTGTAGTAAATAAGCCACTTCGCCGCAGTAATGTGATGACTTTCTTGTACCGATACCATTGTGCAACATGATTGTACGTTATATTTAATGCTTCGGGAGAAACATTTTGCCATTGCCTCGGGCATGGACACTTGGATGATGAAACGAGACTTCAAAATGCTAATGACCGTCGAGACGCGCCCCTTCGGATGGCCACTTTATGGAATCTACTCTCATTCAAACTCTTTGGCAAGAAATTGTAATAAAGTCTCAATGTTTCCAACAATAGCATTGTAATTCGTGATCACAGCAAGAGAAGACCATGAAGGCGCATTCCTGGCTGACTTGAACACGCGCCATCTGTCTAAGGAAAACGAATCACGACGCGTTTGATACCCGGTAAAGCCACTACTGTACGTGAAGCAACCTGCTTCGCCGCATAGACATCCAATCTGTTCTGAAATAGCTACGTCTTCTGTCGATTAGCGATGTGGTCGTGACGAACTTCAGCACAGATCGGAGTGGTTGGCGTTGTGGCAGGTGGTTGACACAGGGACTGATCAGGGTTTCTCTCATGCGTCAGGCTCGCTGGTTAAGAGTGACGATGGCTGGGGCTAGAATGAAAGTATTTGTAGTGACCACCATCAGTGTTACGGGTGTACAGCAGAAGGCAACGTATTAGTTGGGAACACAACACTGCATGGCCACTTGTAGGATGAGAAGGGCAAACCTGGAGGGGAGGGAGCTATGGGTTCCTCTTGATCAATGTGTATCGTGGAAAAATGAGATTTTGGCAGATTGGTGAGTTGTAGGAGCCTGGACTTCAGCTGACTGAGGAGGCATCGCGTAAGTTGGACGGGTTTTCGTTGCCACTGAGCGCCTGTTGTCATCAAGTGATGACGCTGCCATGACGGCTTCACCAGAGATCCGGGCTGTGTTTCATCTCGCATTTGTCTTTGGCTGAGGAGTCTTTTGTCATTGGCCACTGGCGACGTGCGGCAACCGAGCAGAACCATCGGGTCGTTCCTGCCTTGAAGAGGATCGCTGCCTCGCTCCGGCTGCAGTTGTAGTTCCAGGTCCAGGTCCAGGTCCAGGTCCAAGTTCAGACAGCCAGTCCGCCCGCGCGCCCGCCCGCGTTGCTCTGGCTGCCAACTCCGCCATTCTCTCGTCCTCCGCACCCCTCACCTTATCTCACCGCGCACCTCAAGCAATCCATTTCCTGTATTCCTCTTGCCTCTATCCCTTTCTGCCGGTAACTATCCTAGTCCACAGTTCGTCTCGCCAATTCGTCTTCCCGAGCACGAGCTACCCCTCCTCGCGCCTCGCCAGTTCTGCGTTATGTGCTCTCGGCCATGGTAACGGCGGCACTCTGTTCACAGTCCCTTCTCCAACATTGGCAATGAAAGTATCCAACCCTTTCGCCTTCCGGCCTGGACCGGTCAGCTTCTGGACAACAGCTGTCTATCTCGCTGTTTTCATTTCACTTCTTTACGTCCATGAAACGGTCCCCCCTGCACCGTCTCAGAACGACTGGCCGCAAGGCATCAACTTGACTGAGGCTTGGGCGGACTTGCAGACCATTACCAGGACGTATCATCCATATAACAGCCATGAAAATGATGTCGTTCGCGATTATCTCATGCGTCGAACCCGCGAGATCCTGGATCGGAATGGAGTAAAGTATACAGAGGAGTTGGCAGGTGGCGTACCTTGGGAAAGCAGGTTCGTATCACGAGGGTGGCTGAAGAAAGATCTGGTGCTAATTTGATCAAGTAGCTACCTATCGTCTATACTGAAAGACGGTGGTGGGAAATCCGCTGAAGTCCCTGCCCGACCTCAAGGGGCTACCATTTTTGATGACCTCATATCTAATGTCACCTTCGCGCAGCGGGACAGCCCTGTGGGCCGGTATTTCGAAGGCAACAATTTTTACGTTTATATACATGGCTCCGAAGACCCCGAGGGTGACTGGTGGTTGTCCGAGAACCGTCTGCAGTCAGCTCGGCGCGGCGCTGGAGTACTGGTAAACTGCCACTTTGATTCGTAAGTTGGTTGACGTTGCTTGCATACTGCGTCACACTTCATTTACAGAATTTTATAGAGTCTCAACTGGATATGGAGCAACAGACGATGGGATGGCATGCGTTTCGCTTCTGCAACTACTGAGTCACTTCACCTCGAGTGGTCATCAGCCGCAGAATGGAATTGTCCTCCTCTTCAACAACGCAGAAGAGGATGGATTGCTCGGAGCACGCGCGTTTGGCTACAGCCCACTAGTGCAATTCTGTCGCACATTCGTGAACCTTGAGGGCGCTGGAGCCGGGGGTCGGGCCATACTGTTCCGTACAACGGATCTTGAGACTGCACAAGCATACTCAAGGAGCCCTCATCCTTTCGGCTCCGTTGTTGCATCAAACGCTTTTGAAAGAGGTGTCCTCGGGAGTGATACCGACTACACTGTCTTTGTAGGTAGCTTCGGGCAGCGTGGTGTTGACATTGCCTTCTATGCGCCAAGGGCACGTTACCATACCGAAGATGACGATGCCAGGCACACATCGATAGATGCTACTTGGCACATGCTGTCAGCAGCTCTCGCTTCAACTGAGTCGCTATCAGCCAGTGCCAGTAGTCCTCGCTTCAACGGCCCTCGTTCTGATGGCAGAAAAGATCTAGTCCAGAACGGCAGGCCTACTGCTGGTGTTTGGTTTGACTGGTTCGGGTCGGCTTGGTCAACTTTCCCGCTTAAAGGGCTATTTGCGTGGACCTTGACCTTGCTCATAGCGACACCGCTTGTCTTGGCCACTGTGGCGTATCTGCTTGTGCGCAAGGATAAATGGTATTTCTTTGCCACGGACGCTGGCCGCGACTTTTCCGGAAGTGATTGTCGCGTTGCCTTGGGTGGATGGAAGGGCTTCATTCGCTTTCCCTTCGCAATAGTCTTTGCTGGCGCCTTGACCATTGGAGCTGTGTATCTGCTGGCCAAGGTCAATCCGCTAATCATCTACAGCAGTGGCTATGCAGTGTAAGTTGGGTGAAACGGATGGGTCATGGTGGAACTCATGTCACTCGCAATGCAAATGCTAACGGCTTCATAGTTGGGCAATGATGGTCTCACTGTTCTACTCTGCTGCTTGGCTTATTCTCAGAGGCGCTCATGTTGTTCGACCAAGTGCACTCCAACGCGGTTTCACGCTGATTTGGCTCTTCGTCTTCACTTGGGTCCTATCCATTTTTGCCGCGGTTGCTGAAGACCGTATGAGCCTTGGCGGTGTTTACTCGCTCGTGTTTCTCCACACATTTGTCTTCGGGGCTGTCTTAACTTGCCTCTTGGAACAATTTGCTCTTCCCAGCAAGAAGGATTATGCTCGCCAAGTAGCCGAAGGCGAAGACGAAGCACAAGACGCTGCCAACGATGATGAAAACGACGAGGGCGCGAGTGGCCGAAGTGACGATGTGGATGAAGAAGCCGCAACCCCGACAGAAACGACGCCCCTGCGTACTGATGGAGAGGGCTACGGTTCCAATGAGCAAACAACGACGTTTGCAAACACTTATAGAAGATCTGTCTCCGACCCCCAAGATTTGCTTCCTAAGAGGAGCAGCATCAAAAGTTATGCAACTTACGAAAACGAGCAAGGGTGGTCAGGTCGCCTCCCAAGCTGGACTTGGTTCATCCAATTTTTGCTGCTCGGTACCGTATATGTCATTGTTCTTGGCAACCTCGCTCTACTGCACACCACCTCCTTGTCCATGACGGGCACAGATGGTGGTAGCCTTTTGACTCCCCTCATGGGAATCGGTATTTTGACTATCATGCTTCTGCTACCTCTCACACCCTTTCTCCATCGCGTCAGTCATCACGTCCCGGTGTTTCTTCTTGTTGTTTTTGCCGCCACTCTCATATATAATCTGACGGCCTTTCCGTTTTCTGCCACCCATCGCTTCAAGTTTTATTTTCAACAAGTCATTGATGTTGATGAGAAGACCAACGTCGTCAGGCTTATAGGTCTCGAAGAGTTTGTTCGACCTGTGATTGGTTCATTGCCTACAGCTGCCGGTCAGGAAATTGAGTGCTCCGGGCCTTCAGTGCGACAAGGGTTGAAGACGTGCCGCTATGATGCTTCGCTACTACCTCCCGACGTGGCAAACGGAACCAAGTTGGAGAATCTCGTGTCTATCGAAACGTCCAAAGGTGCTGGTGCCTCCGAGGTCAAGGTCAAGATTGATGGCTTGAATACCCGCATGTGCTTTCTCGACACCTCGTCCCCGATTCTTGATTTTCATATCGAAGGCGGTGGGAAGCGGGACAGGCGATTTGGTTCAATCCCCTCTGGTGGCGTCAAGCACATCCAACTTTGGAGGCGGAAATGGGAAGGTCCATGGTCTGCGACGTTGCAAATGAGCGGCAGAGGGTATCAGGTGGCTAATGAGGAGACTGGGAATGCTGATGCCCCGATTTCTGATGGCGTCAGGGTCGGCGAGCTGGAGCTACGAGACTCGTGGGACGAGTTGTCGGTCACGGCCAGATGTGTGTGGTCAGACGCCAACAGGGCTGAGACGATGCCAGCCCTTGATGAAGTGAAGCAGTACATGCCTAATTGGGCTGTCGTGACGAAGGCATCGATTGGTTTGGTGGAGGTGAAGAAGACTGTGAAAGTGAGAGTATGATGTGGCTTGTAGTATAATTAGAGTAGCGATGTCCGGACTGTCACATGGTGTGATGTAAGTAATTCTTGTACAAGTCGGTTCCCAAAGAAACAACAGATTGCTAGTGCATAGTTCTAATTTACCTAGGCAGATGGGCTCCGTCGTACCCGCATGTCCGTCTCTGCTGGCCGCGCCACTGCTGGAATAGTCGGGTGATATTTGGTGGCGGAGAAGGGAAATGTGCTGCGAATTGACGGGAACTCATGCCACGGCCGCCGGTGGTACATAGATGATGCCGAGGTACTGGTACTTGGGCTGTGTTGAATGAATTGATATGAACGAAAAGGAGAAAGAAGAAGAAGCCCGGCTCACCGCCCCACGGCATCCACGGGCATCCACTTGCCGCTTGGCATGCCAAACGTTACGTTCTTCAACAACGTCATGGTCCGTTGTTGGATCGCCTCACAAGCTACAGGTCACAGGTGCTGCCTCCTTCGGCATGTTCAACACTGAGGAGGATTGATTGATTGATTGATTGATTGACGATGCTGACTTCGGTGTGGAAACCGTCGGAGCGGCTGGACGGGACGAAGCAGCGCGCCCTCATCTACTTTGTCTGCGGCAACCCGGGCCTGATTGGCTTCTACGTCGACTTCCTCGATGCGCTGCGCAACTTGCTCGACACTTTTCAGGGCGCGACGGCTTACGATATATATGGCCGCAACCTCTCCGGCTTCTGCGACGAGGAGCATGAGCCTTTCGGGCCTGGCAATCCGCCGCGGGACGTCCAGGCCCAGGTAGACGACATGTATCAGGACGTCGCGAGACGGCGAGCCAGCACGGAAGATGGCGACGGGGCCGACGGCAGACCATACGACTTTGTCATACTCGCGGGCCACTCGATCGGCGCGTACATATGCGTCGAGATGTTCCACCGCCACATGCAAGACGGCAGCCGCGCGCGGCACCTCGACCTCCGGCACGGATTCCTGCTCTTCCCAACCATAGCCTCCCTGGCGGTTTCGAGCGCCGGCAAGCGCTTCAACCTGATGCGCAGCCTGCCGACCATGGAATCGAGCTTCGTGACGTACGCGAAGCTGCTGCTCCGGCCGATCCCGCAGCGCACGCTGCGCTGCATCGTCGCCCGCGCAATGGGCTTCTCGCCGCGCGCGGCTGGCGTGACGGCCGAATGGCTGAAGAGCAGGGACGGCCTCCTGCAGGCGGTGCACATGGGCAAATGCGAGATGGACACGATACACGAGGACAAATGGGACGACGAGCTCTGGGGCGCGTCTGCGTCTGCATCTGCGTCTGCGTCGCGTGTGCCGCGCTTCTTCATGTTCTACGGCCGACGGGACCACTGGGTCGCGGACCATGTGCGGGACGAGTTTATCGAGAGGCGGCGCAGGGCGGGCGAGAAGGGCGGGCGGACGAGCATCACTGTTGACGAGGGGGATATCCCGCATGCGTTTTGCACGAGAGAAGGCGAGTCTTTTTTTTTTCATAGGTTTATGATGTATGATTTTTGCCCTGGCAACGCGGCTCTGTCTCGTCTTTGAAGAGCTCTGCTGACTTGAATAGAGACGAGCTGGATGGTTGCGAGGAGGGTGCTTGTTTGGGTGGAGGAGATTGACGCGGCTTCGGGGTAGATGTCTTTTTGGAATTGTTTTACGCGGGGTGGTATGGACTGGTGTTCTTGTCTGCATGCAAAGTTGTCTGCTCTGTACGAGGACGCCGGAGTGTTTGCCATCGGTTGCTCTACCACGGCTCCGAGATGCGCCCTGGCATAGCGACCAGTTTGCACGGGTTGATGGGACTCGTAGCTTCAAACGCCATCGCTGTAAACTCGGTGCCACGCAGGCCAACTACACCATGCCCGTCAACCGCTGCCCGAGCATCGCCATCCAGCCCGTGTGCTAAAACCTGCCAATAGGCGCGTAGAAAGAACCAGGCCCGATGGGCTGCTTCCCCAATCTAGGTGGAGCATCAACCCGGAAGGAGCCGTCTGGCGCCGGAAAGACCGAGACCCGGCTCGCTACTACCCTCGGTCGACGAGGCCCGCCCACCCTCGCTTTTCGCGCTCCGCCGCTAGACTTATGGGCCGCGCTTGGCGTTAGCGTCATTTGCGGGTGGCGTTGGGGACTAGGACCGGGCCTGATGATCTGCGTTTTTGCTTGCATGCGCTTATGCACTGTTACCACTGCTGCTGATGGGTTGCCTTTGAGTTTACGTGGCGTCCCATCCATCCATCACCTTCAGACAACAACTACTCGGAACCAAAAGAGCTTATTATTACTATTATTATCCAGGAAACTGGCCCACTTTTGTAATTGCGGGTCAAAAGTACACTCTCTCCCTCGGTACCAGGAGAAATGAACCCGTGTCTGGTAAACAAATCCTTATCCACAAGAGCCCAAGCCTGTTGGTTCCAGTTGCTTGTCCCGCGAGGGCCTGCTTTGTCTGTACGGAAGGACCCTTTTTTTGGAGCCCACACACCAGTTGGTAAACCAGTTTGTTAAGGGGTTTCGGTTTCCACTCTGTAAACATGTGCTTTTTTTCTTTTCTAATTCTCATGGCAAGCAGCATTTTACAGAGCTAGAGCACCGAGCACCAGCATGACCAGGCCGCCAAGGGGAGCGAAGCCAGCCGCACCAGCAGTGACGGGAAGCGCGGTGGTGGTGCAGGTAGTGCCGTTGGAGCGGGGGGTGCTGGTGGTGCTAGTGGTGCAGGTAGTCGTAGCAGCAGCAGCAGCAGCAGAGCTGGCCCTGCTGGTCGTCGTAGGGGCCGCAGCAGGGGCACCAGCAGAAGAGCCGGCGGCGGCGGCGGGCTTGCTATTGCTTCCAGCAGCAGCAGCGCAGAGCTTCTGAGTAGCGGGCAGGACCTGGCCTGTGGAAAGGAGGTTTCATTGTCAGCACTTTTGCCTCTCATCATGGTATCATGGCACAATCAACTACGTGGCCGAGCCACCTTTTTCCAACCAGGGTCGTCGTTTAGGCCGTATCAGGAGGGAAAAAAAAGGGGGGGAGAGGGGGTTAAACAAGACGTACTGAGAGCCTTATCAGCACCGCACTTCTCAAGCACGCAAGAAGTGGCAGCGCCCTGGACAGCAGAGAAGTTCTCCTTCTTGCAGATACAGGTGTAGTCGCCCGCGGCGCATGTAGTAGAGCTCTTGACGGCCGCGTCAAGGCAGGGAACGGCGCAAGAAGGAATGTCGGCAGAGCTCTGGGCAGAGACCAAGGCCGCAATGGCAATGGTAGCAGCAGCAGTGAACTTCATTTTGAAAGGTAAGAGAGAGGAGTGAAGTAGTGGTGGTTGATGCTGATGTTGACGTTGGCGAGGGATACCAAGGAAACGAGTGTCCAGGAGTAATAGAGCGAGTGGATGGAGAGGGAAAAAAAAAAAAAAAAGGTGCGAGCCGTGAGGAGTGTCGTCCGGTTTAAGTAGGATGAATCCTGCATGTCTTTTCCCCTCTCCGTCTTCTTCTTTGTCGTTCTGACGCCGTCTGAAAAAAAGATCCAAGTCACTTGATCCACGCATCATGTACGTATATGGTACGAGGCGCCGGGGCAATCCTCCACATCTCAAGCTTCAGTATCCACATGAAATCTTACTCCCCGCCTTGAGATGGGGACAATGGGGGGGGCGAGGGGGCTCCCAAGTGCTGTTTGTTGGTGGTCTCGATCGTTCTTTGTTGAAAAAATTCATCTGCGCTTGGCGACTCGGCTGTCGGCTGGGTTGGCCAAACTCGATGGGGGGAAGCTAGGATTGTGACGGCCTGTCTTTGCATTTGCATGGACCTTGTTGTGTCGACGCTAGCTACAAAAGCTTTGCCTCCGCATCTCTTTGTTCACGGCCGGCACCGGCAGGCAAGGCACTCGGCAAACGACACAGACTTGGACAACTTCTCCTTGGGGACTGGCCACGACGAGCTGCAAGCGCGAATTGTGGACAAGCCATACACCAATCGGCGTGTTATGCGAATGCGTCCATTGTCCATACTTGTGGTCCACAAAGCTTCCAGACTCGACTGGCAGGTCTCGAAAGCTTCTCCGGAGGCTGCTTCCTGGTCACACAAAGTCAGCGAACAAGATCCAAGCACACTACGCGATGGGTTGCCACGGGGCTGTCCTGGCCTTCCGCCTTACCATTCGTGGCCGAGCAAAAAATGTGCACTGCACCACTTCGTAGGACTGACTATTCATCGTATTGAAGCCGTGTTACGCGAGAAGGATCAGCCTTGCGGCCATGGCTGTCTCGGAATCGATCCGTATCTGGGCGTCATCCGCTTGATCTCTCCTTTTCGTCTTGGAGAATGGGGTTAAGACGGCAAGCAATTTTCTCCGACATTTCTCCAGGATTTTCTCTTCCCCGGGCCGACGTGGCCAGCTCCATTGCCCCCATTGTTGAGCCCCACTTCTGGTGGGTCATCCAGCTGGGGCCTGGGGCCGTCTTGCTGTCGATTGCTTGGGCTTGTTGGCTTGGCATGTGACTTGTGACTACAGACCAGGTCGTTTTAACTTTTCCGGATCTGCATCGAAGCTGTCTGCTGCGTCCTAGACTCGTTCCGGCCCGCATTCTCATTCTCTTCTTATCAGTCCGCTGGCGCTAATTATCGACGGCAAATGGGAATGGCCACAGCGCGTTTCGATTCGCAGTGTCCGATCGGTTCGAACAAATCCTGCCGGCTAGGGCCGCTGTGGTGGCGGAGGCGTACTACTCTCGGCCTGCAGAAACAAGTCTACCTGCGATGCTTACGAAATACATTGGAGCCATCAGCAGTCGTGTCAGCATTTTTTGCAAACCGTGACGCCCCTCAATGCTCAATGGTGAAGCCGTGGTCAATAACCCGCTTATAATTATGCCCTCGACCGTGTCCATCTCTTTGGCGTTGTTGGGGTTGGCGTAGATACCAAGAAGTAGTGGCTGGCATTCCACTCATCGTCAAAGTTCCATTGCCCCCCCCCAGATCCTGGAGAGGAAGTGGAGGCTGGTCTTGGTGGTCACTGATTGCTGAATCAGATCTTTGAATGACCCCAACTGGACGATCAAGGGGGCCATTACCTCATGACTTGCGCTCAGTGTCCGTTGTTCGCAGGCCCATGTCTAGAACCTGGACGTCCACAACGCTACCAAGCTGTCCATCCATTCTACCATCTTCTAGAGAACCGTCTGTGTTGTGTTGGGGCGCGCTTCGAGATTATGGCTGGGTTGTAGTACTCTTTCCAGTCTCCGAATTGTTCTTTGGTCATATCCGGGGCCATCCCGCAAGACAGAATAGGAACATGTTCTGAGAATCTCGTAAAGATTGCGCCACGAGTAACCAAAATTGGACCTCTTCCCACTCAGTATTAAAGGTCCATTTGCTCAAGGTAAGATATAAGCTGCAGCCAACTAAAGAGCATCCGGACAAGGTCCTTTCCCGGCGTCAGTGACTACAACCTTCCTCGCTCAGTCCGATCTTCTCTAGGCGCACAATGCCACGCCTAGAACCGAGGTTGGTCGTGAAGGAGAAGGCTGTCGAGACACGTTGTAGAGCTCAATGCTCAGCCTTGGGCTCAGAAGGGTGGTCTGCAGCACTGTAAGTAAAGTTCCCAATTACAGAAATTATTCCTAGTACGTCGGCGCGGATGGGTGAGGGACCGTACTTAAAATGACGTATTCCAAGTCAGGGCCGTCAGGTCACGCCACCCCGACTTTTGCACGAATAGTGTCTGTCTCCAATCCTGCAGTAATTTCTGTATTGTGGACTAAGTAGGAGATGCGATTGATTCATCCACAACTTTACTATCGTCAATGTTTCTGGCATGGTGAGTAAAAAAAGGTCAAGACGGAGACGTGGGACTGCGGTACGTCGGCGTCCTTCAGTCATCCTTTAGAAGATATTCATCTCTCAAAACCCGGGTGAAGACTGAGTGAATGAACAATGAAACAGAATTTGAGAAAGTATAGAGCAGGGAGGACACTGATAACAGAGAAGTCTATGTTCAGGGATGTACCCTGCTAAGGAGCACGACGCATTTATGACAGTACTGAGCGGCAAAGATATGCACCGGTGCGAATGGCCCTGTGATTCTTACCTTTTCGATAGCTGACTTCTAAACGTCACGATGGGCTTGCCACGTTGCCGCCAGAGCTGCTTTTCTCGTTGATGTTCTATGTCGAAGAATGAGAGGATCAGCTTTAACCCGGGATCATGTCCGCCTTTCAAGATTCTTGGTATTCGGTAAGTTTCTCCACGGCTTTTAAACAGATTACAAGCCGACTTAGCTATGTTCTGAAGCCAAAGCATGGTCCATAGAGACGGGAGGTCCTGGTGAAGATGGAGCAGTATTTCGTTCCGGTGTTGAGCTGGCGGATGATACGAGACTTAAATGTGATGTGACTGTCCCGACGACGGGCTAGGAGTGCACCGATGGTGATATTGATCGGCCGGGAGGCAAGGACGTGTCAAACCAGCTGCGCCGGCAAGAATGTTTGTGGATGAGTAATCTGACCAGAAATGGTTGACTTCCCGTCCTGGCTGTCGGATCATTTCGCAACAGTCTCGTGAGGTACATGCTAACCATTATTTTCCCACCCAATTACAGCAGAATCATACTCCGTAGACCAGTTAGTGTACAAGTCTGAATGACATGCAGCTAATGATGGTGGTAGCGCCGGACCTTGGACCTCTCGTAAAAGAAGCAAAGCTGTCAGTCACGCATTAGCACTTAGGGTTTCCGACGACCTAAAACAAGGTCGACGAAGTGCGCAAAACAATTCTTGCACCACACCATGCCTCACATTCTCCGAGAGGCTGAATGGAAAGGTAAAGAAATATATATGGAGAACCGAGCTTGATCTGATGGCCCCAATTTAGCCGTTTTGGTGATGCTTTCATCAGTGGCGTTTTCTTGTCGGAGTGGGGACATACGACGTGAGGGGGATCGAGACGGTATACGGAGCGAGCCGGTAAATATTGTGTCTTGGTGTAGCTGTCGTTGGTATCCTTGATGCACTTACCGTCTCGAGCTTGGATAAACATTCGTTGCCCAGCCACTTTTATCGGAGAAACCTCAGAGATCAATTGCCGTCAATCGGGTACGATAATATGAAACGCGCTACTTTCAACGTCGGTATCATTGGATATGGGTAAGTGAAACGTCCATAAAGTCGTTTGCAGTGCCTCTTTCCTGACTTCGCTTTGCGTAGCATGTCCGCCAAGGTCTTCCATATCCCTTTTGTAACCACCACCCCCCAGTTCAAGCTTCATAGCATCGTCCAAAGAAGCCCCAAAGAAGGAAACTCAGCGCCCAATGACCATCCAGAGGCCAAGCACTACACAGATGTGAAGCAGCTGTTGGCTGACCCGGAGGTGGACGTCGTTGTCATCACCACGCCGCCAAACAACCATTTTGAGCTCACCAAGGCCGCCCTTGAGGCCGGCAAGCATGTTCTCACTGAAAAGCCCTTTGTGCCGACATCTGCCGAGGCCGATAAGCTTATTGCCATTGCAAAGGACAACAAGCGACTCATCTGCGTATACCAAAACCGACGTTGGGACGCAGACTTCTTGCTGGTAAAGCATCTGATTTCAAACGATGTTCTCGGCCGCATAGTCGAGTTCAACACGCACTTTGATCGCTACCGTGCTGCGCCGCCCACAAATTGGAAAGGCGAGCTAGACATTTCGTCTGGTGGAAGCGCGCTCTTCGATCTCGGAACCCACCTCATTGATCAAGTCTACGTCCTCTTCGGTATGCCCCAGGCCGTTCATGGACGACTCCTGTCCCAGCGAGCCGGCAAGCTAGACTGTCACAACCCGGACGCTGTGTCCGCAGAGTTCACCTATCCAGATGGCAAGCTGGTTCACGTCCGCATCAGTGTACTCAGCGTAGAAACGGCTCAGCCCCGATTCTGGATCCGCGGCTTCAAGGGAAGCTTCCACAAATCAGGCCTAGATCCGCAAGAGGACCAGCTCAAGGCAGGCATGAAGCCTACGGAAGCCCAATTTGGACGCGAGAACCCCGGCAATATGCGTCTCGTTCTCCTTGCTGAAGATGGAAAGATGAAGGAAGAGGAAGTACCAGAGCTGGAACCCGAGACCTACAAGTCTTTTTATGCGGCGTTCGGAAAGTCTATTGAGAGCGGGAAGGAGGAGGAAATACCTGTCAAGGCTGGTGAGGCGAGGGATGTCCTATGTCTGATGGAGGCGATCCTAGAAAGTGCGAGGACAGGAAAGGACGTCCGTTTTGCGTGAGCGATTATAGAAAGAAGTGCGATAATGATGAATGACAATGCTGCAGTTGATACGCTCACGGCAAGTCAAATTTTCATGCAGATTTGATAGAGAGACAGAGACACAGCAGCATGTCGGCATGGCGGCCCGTCGACAGCTGGCACCCGCTCGACAGCTGGCACCAGCCAAGTGCGGCCGGCCGGTTCACGTTTCGATGTACATGCCTCCATAACGACGTTACCTCGTTCCTTCTTCTCTCTATTCCCAGCCATCCTCAATCTGCAACCATGGACTGTGCGGTTCTGACGTGGGCTTACCGGGCCTTGTTCGGCTCTAAAATCGAGCAGAAGATAGACAATCCGGCATCTACCAAAGTCATAGGTTATGACATCCAGCCCCGTTCGCTATGGATCATCTTCTTGGTGTGGTTCGCCGTCTTCTTCTTCTATTGTCTGGTCCTATCTTTGTTCCACTGCCACTTCGGCCTGGCTTGCGACGGGTCATCGTCATCGAATCCAGAGTTAGCTGCGCCGCCGTCTTCCACATTTGTTAATGAAAACCTTGCAATGGCCTGGTCAGAACTCTTGCTAACGACGGCGGTTTGTTTCCTCGTCGCCCAGGCGTACACCTGGTACGTTTCGGATCCGTCGCGTCAGGTCAGGTCAGGCTTGCTTTGCAACATAATCTGAGACGAACAATACAGCACCAGGTCCTGCCGTGACCGAATGGAGAAGTTCAGAAACGCTTTAGTCACGCTAGCTTACTACCTGCTGAAGACTGCGCGCGTCAAAATCTCTCCCGAGAGCTTGGAAGAGGAAGCCCAGCTGGAGAGAATTAAGCTGCAAAAGATCATCTAGTGTGTGAAAATTCCGAGAGTTGGTGGGGATGGGGTTTTTGGTGAAAACCATTCACTAATTAGCAGTGAATCAGCGAGTGTCTCTGTCTCCTCACGGCATACCCCGTTGCGATTCTATATCAGGTGCGCGGGAATACGTGCCAACCCGCCATTGCTCGCTACTGTCATCAGACGGCACAGGCGCTGTACAAGATCAGAACCGGAGCTGATCCGACAATGTGTCCGCTAGACACTTGGTCCCGTCGAGATCGCAATCCCTACTACGAATTCGAGGAGGTAGAGTACTTTTTCGAGGTCTTCTCACTTCAGCTGCAAAAGGAGCTCGACACACAAAAGATGCGCACTCGCGGACCTTCGATGACATCGCAGCATGTTCTCACATGCTTCCGTAACCATATCGAGAATTTGGTCAACTCTGGAAATCTCGACTTCGGCATAAGTCCCATTATTCGTAGGTGGCGATTTTATGCCCAACCAACAAAGTGCGGCGGCTGAGTTTTTTTTTTCTTTTCCAATGCTACTAGGCGAAAACATTGATGTAATGGCCTCCACGGCTCGAGATTGCTTCATCTATGCCGCAACAGAAATCAAACCCACTGCCTTCATGTGGGCAGTGGATATCGCCGCCCGCTTCGCTACGCTCTACCAGCCTCTGCAGCACGTCGACTGGATAGTCAACACGAACAGGCCTATCCGGGAAGACGAGTCGCTGGTTCAAACGCCAAACTTCGCTACACTGGTCTCCCTTTTCACAATGGCGTGCATCACTGCCACCATGTTGACCATTCTGCATGAGGTCTGGAATATGTGGGATCCATTCGGCAGGGGAGTCAACACCTTCTCATGGACGCTGGGCATAGCGAGGGAAATGGACTATCTTCTCAATGACTATCACGAGAACGAGTCAGAGCTGCTTACCCTTCCGCATGGGTACATGAGTTCCTCAAAGCCGTTCATCGAAATCTCACTACGGGAGCGAAGGGGGTCGTCTTCTGGTCTGGAGACAGCTTGATATAGAAAGATGGGCTGACACGGTGATTCGGGACGCCAGAAAAAAAAAAGAAAGAAAGAAAAAGAGAAAAAAAACATCAGAGCTTTTTTTTCTTTTTTTCGGGAACTGCTGCATCGTAGATTGCTGAGAAATGGATCTCGGTTTATAATATAGTTGCAGGATGATGATATGCTATAGGCTGTAACATCTCGAGGAGGGTATCAGTTTTGCTGTTTTGTTAACAGAACAATTACTATCCTAACAGGGAGAAAATAATAAATAAGAAAATAGATGGACACATATAGAAGCCAAAATAGCACAATGTATCCCCGAAATGCACGCAGGCTAAATGATAAAAGTGGCAAAAGCAATGGATAAGCCCGTCATGGTCGCCATGACAGACCTACGTAGGCGGGGGCGCACAGCATCCGAGCTATGAAGCGCGATGGGCTTGCTGTAGTAACTGGGGTCATACAGGCCGGGCTTGGTGGTGTCGAGCGTGCCGTTCCAGCAGTAATTCGTAAAGCACTGCCTGCACTTGTCCGGAACGGTCGTCTTGGTGCGCTCAAAGCTGCGGGCGAGCATGGCGCAACCGACGCACATGGGCCAGTCCGGGTCGCGGGTGCTGTTGAGCTGGGTTGCGACGGCCCAGCCGTTCTGGATGATGGCATCCCGCTGGTCGGACTTGATGGACATTTGGAAGGTGGAGATGTTGGAGTGGTAGATGTAGGGGTAGTTGGGGATGTAGACGATGAGGGGGGCGGGACGGGTCAGGTTGGCCGAGTGGCAGCCGAAGAAGACGGGCTTGGTGTTGAGGCCGAGGTTGAGGAAGGTGGCCTGGCCGGGGACGGGAGGGAATCCGGTGCCGTTGGCGAGGTCCTTTTGGAGGGAGCGCTGGTAGGTGGCGATGGCGGAGGCACCGTCGGGCCAGCCGGTCTCGGTGTCGGCGGAGGAGTCGATGGAGAAGACGACGTCGACGCGGCGGGCGGGCATGAGATGGGGGTGGTAGGGGACGTTCTGGAGATCCTCGCCGCCGTCGACGAGGGTGAGGCGGGACGAGTTGGCGCCCGGGTTGCGGGACGGGTTCCAGCCGCGAAAGGGGTTGGGGGTCCAGTCGGCGATGTCGTTGCTCGAGCTGCCGAGGGCGCGGAGGAGCGAGGTGAGGGCGTCGACGACGAACTTGGGCATGTCGTCGGGGACGTAGTGGGAGTCGGCGTCCTTGAGGTAGAGGACGAGCTGGTTGAAGAGGCTGCTGGAGGTGCCCATGACGAAGCCGGCGTTGTCGAAGCCGACGAGGCAGCGGCCGGCGGCGGCGGCGGCGGCGTTGACGGAGCCGTTGGTGAAGTTGGAGCCGACGTACTGCAGGGGCACGAAGCCCTGGAGCGAGGGGTCGAAGGAGCCCATCTCCCACGGGCTGAACTCGAAGACGGTCGAGTTGGCGGCGATGATGGTCTCGCCGGGGGCGCGGCCGTCGGCGACGATGAGCGGGAGGGGCACGCGGCCGGCGGCGAAGTCGGGGTCGGCGGCGATGGAGGAGAAGGTGAAGCCGGGCCCGCCGTTGGAGGCGTTGACGAGCTGGTACGAGAGCATGCGGCCCCAGTAGTCGGTGATGGAGATGTCGAAGCCGGCCTTGCGCTTGGCCTCGACGTCGTCCAGGACGGCCTTGTAGTACTGGATCAGGCTGTACTGCGACGGGCCCTTGAGGATGGAGTCGTCGAACTGCCAGATCTCGGGCGCGTTGACGGCGTCCTGGACCGAGGTGAAGTTGTTGATGTACATGCTGCCGACGAGCCAGCTGCCGCCCGAGAGGCCCGAGAAGTAGGTGGCGCTCTGGAGCAGACCGCCGAGGTTGCCGGCCGTCTCGCTGCCGGTCGACCGGCTGTCCCAGGCGGCGACGGCGCCGGCGCCGTTGAGCATCGCGCGATAGCCGCCGCCCGACACGGCCAGACCGATGTTGGGCAGCGCCGTCGGGTCGCCCCGGTCAACCACCGCGCCCAGGTAGGCGTCAACGTCGAGGCCGGGGATGGCCATGCGCTTCAGCAGCGTCTTGATGGGCGCCACCGTCGCGTTGCGCCGCCGAGGCAGCCACTCCCTCTCCTGCGCCGACAGGTCGTAGCCGTCGCGGACCTGCGGCCGGGCCTTGGGACAGTCGACGTGCGAGGGCGCATAGCCGTTGGGTGATTGGTCGGTGGCTCGCTGGATCAATTCGGTTTCGGCATCGCGGATGGCCACGGCTGCGGCGGAAGCGTATCTGCTAGAAAGGTCTTGGTGGCGACGGGAAATAAAAGAAATGGTGAGTTTTTGCTTTGCTTTCTCCTTTTGTGAGGGGGAGGGGGACAGGGCTATGCATGGGGGCTTTTTCCTTTTTATTTTTATTTTTATTTTTTTGCCTATCCCGAAAGCCATTGCCACGGCACTTGGGGAGAAATAAAAAGAAAAAGAAAAAGAAAAACGCCAGGAACGAAACGAATCTCGGCGCGACGTCGTTGAGTTGAGCGAACCTACCTGCCTTGGGGTCTGCGACAACGCCCGCGGCGTTAAGCAGCGCTGCGGCTGCCGCCAGCAGAATGGACAATTGACCGGCAATGGCCATTGTGCAAGGTTCGCCAGGATGGAATATCTTTTCTCTCTCTCCCTCCCTCTGTCAAACCAAAACAAATTCGATCGTCGAGGGGAGGGGGGTGTCCAGCGCAGCAGGCAGAAAGAATCGAGGCGACAAGGGCAAAAAAATATAAAAATAAAAATAACAAAAAACAACAAGAAAAAAGGAAAAGAAAGAAAAACAAAGATTAGCTATCAAGGGAGAAAACAGAGACTATTCAAACCCCCCCATTTATGTCAGACGAAACATGATAAAGAAAACATATATATATATATATATATATTCCAAAATGCTATTCAGCACAGAAAGTGCGGAGGGAAGCCGGTTAAGTCTGATGACTCGTCTTGGCGAAACGAAGAAATTCGTCCCTGCTGATGCACTTCTCTCCTGTCGTGTCCGTCCGTGCTGAGACGATCCCCGAGGTGCCCGAGGTTCAAGCGCTGCCAAGAGCTAAAATTAGCGGGGTGCCTGTGGATCCGGCAGGCGTCGAATGGCTGGCGGCTGTTGTGGCGCACCCACGCGATGGCTCGCAGCTGGGCGACTTGAGCCCCGGGCGCCCGTCACTGGTTCCGCCAACTGTCCGCCTTGTCCGCCTTGTCCGCCTTGTGATGCCACGCAGAAAAAACTGCGCCTCTGTCGGGAAGCATTGAGCTGCGTGGACTGCGCGGACTGCGTGGTCGGCTCCTCCATAGGCTGCCTTACACATTCATCCTTGTCGCTCAACGGAATGGAGTGATTCAGCCAAGAGTCTTGTGGCTATTGCACAACACCCTTCTGATTGGCCTTGAGCCAACTAATGTCTCAACAGCTCTCTCTCTCTCGGCATTCCAATACCGATCGTTGTGTCTGGGTGCTGGCCGAGGGACTTGCTTGCCCACGTCTCGTTGAGATGGCGTGGTCGCAACCAGTCTGCTTGCAGTAAATATAGCGAGGTACGCAGCAAAAAAATACCACGGCAGCTTATGCTAGTCCACCAAGGGCGTATGTAGGGATGCCCCGCCGGTTAATGCCGCTCAAAATAGCAGTGGTCCCTATAGTATTGTATCCTATTATCAGAAGAGTCATATGAGCGTCACTCGGGTTGATGCGGAGAAATGAAGCAATCCTCACGCTGGCCAGTGTTTCAAGAAAGCATTTTCGAAAGCTTCCTCTGAAGAGTAATATTCAAATGCAGCATTCAAAGTCTTAACAAAGAAGCCTTCCAAAAAAAGCAGGGTATCAAATTTGCGCCGCCTCGTCTCAGACGCGTGAATGCAAATACTCCTTGCTGCAAAGACCTCGACTGTGTTGCGCCGGACATGTCGCAGGAAACAGGGCCATTTGCCATGAGAAAAAAAAAATCTTCCATTCATCACGCTGGTGCCTCGCACCTAGTCAGAGTATTCGTCGCTCGGTGGCTCCCTTCCAAAAGGATGATTGAACTTCAATAAGCCATTCAAACCTCCGACCCATGGATCATCATCCTCGGTCCGTATAACGCACGGCACACCTCCGTGCCATTCTTCTCCTGGGCCAACCTTGCCTACAAATTCACCCTCGACGCGAACTTCCATTCCGGGCTTCACGCCGGTGCAGCGCTTGCCGTCGATGTTGAGATCAAGCTCGCGGCTTCTGTTTTTCGGGCTCATCCGCAACGTGACTCTCGTATCGAGAGGTAGTACCAGTGATCGGAAACTCAAGCTGCACGGAGAAATGGGCGTGATGAGGAGGGACTTGACAAGAGGGTGCACAATGGGCCCTCCGGCGCTGAGGCTGTAGGCCGTGGACCCAGTCGGTGTGCTGATGAGAATGCCATCTGCCGTGGTCTCAGTGAGGAAGTGCCCATTTTGGTAGATATCAATGACCGCCAAATGGGGATGGGATCCTCTATGAACGGATATTTCATTGATGGCCCGGAGAGATGGCGACAGGTCTTTCTTTTCCGCAATGCTAGTCTGGTGCTGGCTCGCCAACGAATCCGAGACCTGATGATTTATGCTGCAGCCCTGACGATCAAAGATATCAGCCTTGATGCGATGTCTCAGCAGGATCTTAGAGGCCCTGTGGGTGCCGAGACATTTCCCACGATGCCTTTCCCATCCCACAAAGGAGGATTCATCGCCGTCGCGAAGCACAAACTGGTCGTTTCCCCGCGGTACTGCAGCCCTCTGCGCAACAGCCACATTGCTGCCGCTCATGTACATTTCCCGCCATGCCTTTTTATGTTCCCCAAAGTTCCATTCTCCCAGAAACCCGAGGTTTCCCATGCTAAAGGACAAAATCGGCGGTACGGACCCATGCAGTTTGAAGAGACTTGCAGCTCGAAGGACGGTGCCATCACCACCAAACGTGGCAATAACATCAACTTTGTCTGCAATGTTGCAACGCCCGTCGAAAATGTACATGGGAAAGGCGAGATGCTCACGGATGACATCGGCAATGCGTGGCTCGACGACGAGATTCACATCGGAGTAGTCATTGCGAATATACTTGGCGAACTTGATCACAGATTCGGTGACATCCGGCGCGTAGAGTTTCTGCACAAGAAGGAGATTTCGCGGCGGCCGTGGCCAATGCAGAGACAAGAGAGAAGACCCAGGCTTGGTGCTCTGCAAGTAACACGGGACGGTGCGTTCAGGCAGATGGCTTGCGCTGCGGAGCTCTGCATCTCGCAGAGGGCACGTTGTCGAAAAGAAGCGTCGTTTCTGGGATTGTTTCGTCAACGACGGTGATGGTGATGGTGACGGTGACGGTGACGGTGACGGTGACGGTGACGGTGACGATTTTAATCTGACAAAACCTCTTGCAGTGGGACCGGACTGACGTGTGGAGGGCGAGGCCAGTAGAGGCTGCAATAACCTTCGCCGCGACATGCTAACGAGCAAAGGTAAGGACCATAGTTGTCTAGATGGGCGGTATAGAGGGCGAATCAATTGAATGTAGCGGTCAAAGCAGACAGCAAAGCTCAGCTTCTCTCCCTGCTGAAGTCTGTTTAGATAATTTTCATAGAGGGTCGAATGTTAAATTCCGACGGCTGTCAAAACCAGAGTTCTAGACCCCGCCACGAGCTCCAAAAGCTTCGCCAACAGGTGCGCCCCATTGGGAACAGACCAGACCCTGCCGTCTGCCACCTGCCACCTGCCGTCTGCCGTCTGCCACCTGCACCTGCACCTGCCACCTGCCATCGTCACCACGTCACATGGCAGAAGTTGAACCCTCCATCCACAGGATGACTCATCGAGTCTACCTTTTGCGATTGCCAGGACCTGCGACTTTTCACTCTTACTCTTCTGGCTCTTCAAGTATTTTATTGCGGTTCGATTAACTGTCACGCGGATCGAGAACGAACCTCGTTGCAACTGCGCAAAAGTGATTGGCCGGTCTACACGCCAGATCTCGAAGAACTTGGCATATACACCAGTGTATGTGACTGGCTAAACCAGCACGGAAGAGCCGCCGATTGATCCCACTCCAACTGGAACGGGCCTGCAAGGTACGAGCGTATGGGTGCTATGGTCCCCTTTGGAGGGGGGGGGGGGGGGGGAGGGGGGAGAGAGGCTGAATTTTTGACACCTTCTATACCAGCTTGCCATCTACCTCGAGACGTTTCGCTCTATCGGCCTCACTAATTAGTCCCGCCTTGCTATCAGGCTGACGCTCCATGGCAGGTTTCACGCTCTTCGATATCCGACGTATCCGTCGAGACTACAGCTGCACTCCACATCAGGTCAAACGCGTCATCTTCCAACGCAAGCTATCTGGGCAAACTCCCATCACCGACCAAGTATCCCGTCACAATGACGGATATTAACGGCCTAGACAGCAGCATTCCATCTCCTGGCCTCAATGCCGGCCTGCAGAACGCAACAGTGAAAAAGCACTCTGGAACAAGGGTTTTGCACCCCTCGGGACGATCTGGCCATGGCCGTGCCATCAAGATCCTGCGCGCGGTGGCCTTCACTTTCTACTTCAACTTTTGCTGCTTTGTGTATGTAATTGCCGCCTCAGAGTATCGATGTGTCTGGCTGGCAAAGCCCTTTTTTATTATTATTATTTCAACCTTTACTGACCATAGTATTTGTTGGCAGAATATGCATTACCCAGTTTATTGGCTCCCCTTTGTATTTCTTTAACCGCGACTGGTTCTATGCCTATATGGCCATGACCAAGAAGTCTTTCGCACTCACCATTACGCTCATGACGCAATTATTTGGACCGACAACTATCCGTGTTAGTGGTGATAAGTCGGTCTCTGGTCAAATCCTGCCGGCTAGTGGCGGCGGCGTGGAGTTCAGGTTTCCCCAGCGCATTGTCATGATTGCGAATCATCAGGTGAGTATAGTACAACGAGTTGAATGAGCGCTGCATGTTTGCGAGAACCGCTTCTAAGGAGTGGTTGCACAGATTTACACGGATTGGATTTATTTGTGGTGGATCGCCTACGCAAATCGACCCGGTATGCATGGCCATATATACATCATTCTTAAAGAGTCCCTCAAGTACATTCCGATCATCGGGACGGGCATGATGTTCTATGGCTTCATCTTCATGTCGAGAAAAATGGCTACTGATCAGCCGCGGTTGTCCTATCGACTGAACAAGCTGAAGCAGAAGAAGATTGACCCGAGAGGGGATACGTACCTCGATCCGATGTGGCTTCTTTTATTCCCAGAGGGCACCAACTTATCGAACAATGGCCGCAGCAAGTCGTCTCAGTGGGCAGCGAAAAACGGACTGCGTGATCCTGAACACGTTATGCTGCCACGAAGCACTGGCACCTATTTCTGCCTCAATGAGCTGAAAGAGACTGTGGAGTATGTATATGATTGTACTGTGGCATATGAAGGTACTCCGTAAGTTTACGCGCATTCCGTTTTCTTACTCAAAGACAAGATATCAGGGCATGTGACTGACGAGTATCTCTTCAGCCGGGGTAAATACGGAGAAGAGATTTTTGGATTGTCCAGCACTTATTTTGAGGGCCGCCCACCCAAATCGGTCAATCTTTACTGGCGGCGATTCAAGGTTGCGGATATTCCACTAGATGATCCTAAAGAGTTTGATCTCTGGCTTCGAGATCAATGGTACAAGAAGGATGCACTGATGGAAGAGTATCTGAACAAAGGCCGCTTCCCACCATTATCTGGAGCCAAGGTAGACTATATCGAGACCGAGGTCCGCACCAGATACCCATGGGAAATACTGCAGATTTTCAGGGTTGTAGGAATTTGTGGCTTGTTGTGGCATAGCGTGCGAAGACTGATGCAGACGCTCTCTGCCAAGGTCGGTGTCTCGTTTTAGGGGACGATCGAATCTCATGTACGTTATTTATTCTCGAGCTGTGTTGCGACAAAGGACTTTTGTGGGAACTGGAATGGTTTGACACTCGGATTCGGATGCATGCATTACAGACGTGGGTCTGCTTGATGCTTGGACCAGGATTCTCGCAGAAGAAGGAACGGCGCGACATGTTGCGGATCATGATTTGGCATGGCTTGAGCCTACAACGGTAAAAGGCGTCTGATTTTTTGATTTTTTGATTTTTTTTTTAAATAATCTGGTCGGCGTTTTACGTAAATTGGCGGTTTGCATGATTTGAGAATCCCATTACTCGGTTTGTACATGAAACTTTCCCTGCCGATGAAGCTGATCGTATTAGTTAACAGTTAGAGGTTGAGCTGGGGCCAAGCCTGCAAGATAGAATTTTGCCATGGGTCTGTCAAAGCGACAAGGGCGAGAAACGAGAACCGGGCACTATGTGATTCGCAAAATTTGCCACATTGATGTCGATGTTTGGTTGTCGCGGGTGGTAGACCCGAGCTTGCAAGACGCACGCGATGTGGCCGTCGCATGGGCTGCAGGTAAGGGCATGGAGAGTAACAGAGTACAAGTACCGAGGAGGTAGTTGATCCAGTGTCGCGACGCTAACATGTGGACCCTGGGGTATTGGCATTGTTTGTCGGCATTTCCGAGGTAGAGGGAGGAGATACGGTTTGGTTACATACCCCCAGTACTTTACTCCGTTAGTCGGGTAAGCTTGAATCTGACAAAGCCATGAATCAGCTTCGTACGTAGTAGGTAGGTAGGTAGGTAGGTAGAGTACCTACCTGGTAGGTAGAGTACCTACCTGGTAGGTACTTACTGCCTGGTTATTATCATCATGCGACAAACACGACAGGAGCGACCGGGGTTTCGTTCCTGCTACCACACTCAGCCATTAAATGGACCTGGCAATGCGCAGGCACACTACACCACCTGTCCGTATTTTTCTCGACCCGGTAGATTTCAGTCTGGCCAATCTCATTCCATTGCCTCCGACAAGCCTTCGAAGAGGATGCACCAACACCACGGAACATTCCACCTCCTGCGAGCATAGTAGCCAGGTCGAGAACATGGGCCAGAGTCTAGACAAAATCCACCGGCCACACCTTGCCATTCTTAACGGGAACATTGAAGCTTATTATCCTGGTTCCGTCCCTTAGTACGGGACGAACGTTAGCATATAACACCGCAGTGAGTGGTTAGGAAACAGAACAGAGCTCAAGAGAGCGTCTGAACTATATATATTCCCCTTCTGTCTTCTGATTATAGCCCCTGCAACCCTGATTGTCCAACTCGGACCACTTCGAAGCCCGCTTTGTCTGCCGGAAGCAGCAGCTCACTGATCATGGCGACTCGCGCCGACGACAACGAAAAGCAATCGGCTCAACTCCAAGCCATTGCTCATGTTCCCCGCGCCAAACTCGAGTCACACGCCAGCGATGTCAGCGACACCGATAGCGACTATGGCTTTTCGAAAGAGGAACAGACCAAGATCATTCGGCGCATTGACCGTCGCCTGGTCCTTACAGTGGGCGCCATGTACTGCGTCAGTCTAATGGATCGAACAAACTTGAGCGCGGCCAATATCGCCGGGATGAGCAAAGAGCTCGCCTTGATCAAGAACCGCTATGTACGCCAGGAAGCACCTGTCTGACTGCACTGAAAACCTGGGCTTCGCTTACTGATCACTTTTTTTTTTTTTTTTTTTTTTGGTTTGTTTGTTTGGTTTTCTCTCGGTTCAGAACATTGTCAACTTGGTCTTCTTCATCACCTACATTATCTTCCAACCTCCGTCAACAATTCTTGTTCGAGCCATCGGGCCACGCATCCACCTTGCCGGAATCACCCTGCTATGGGGCGGGGCCATGGTTGGAATGGGCTTCGTGAAGAAGTGGCAACAGCTTGCAGTCTTGCGGGCTGTTCTAGGTGTATTCGAAGCCGGTTTCTTCCCTAGTTGTGTTTATCTACTTAGTACTTGGTACACAAGATGTATGTTGCTGCCCCTTACCTTCCCTCGCGTGGTCTCGCGTTTTAGAAGAGATGATGGTTGATGTTAACCAGATGTGGAGACGAGGTTGGCAAACGATACTCGGCCTTCTACATTGTTGGCTGCGTTGCGGCGGCACTTTCTGGTATCCTGGCTTATGGAGTAAGACGCCCTCCATCTGATCCAAGTTCTATGGCTCTACAAAATGCTAACTCTTATCGCAGCTGATGCAACTCGACGGCCACGCTGGCCTGACTGGGTGGCGATGGGTACTCATCATGGAAGGTGCGATCACCTGCGTGCTGGGATTCATTTGCTATTGGCTTCTGGTCGATTTTCCCGACTCAGCCCGCAAGACTTGGAGCTTCCTGAGTGTGCGAGAGAGACAATGGGTCATTAGTCGCGTCGAGAAAGATCGCGGCGATTCCAAGGTCGAGGCCTTCCAGTTGAAGAGGTTCTTGAGGGGTGGGAAGGACTGGACGATCTGGGCTTACGCCCTGATGTGCTTTGGAACTGTCACCATAGGCTACGCCCTTGCATGCACTTTACCGATTATCCTCGTAGCGAACATGGGCTTCTCTGTCGGTGCGGCTCAATGCCTGGTGGCTCCGCCTTATGTTTTTGCTGGGGTTTTCATGTTGTTCTCGGGCTGGCTGGGTGATAAATACCACATCCGAGGACCCATCATTATCGGAAACATGTTTCTCTGTCTCGTCGGCTTGCCCATTATGGGATGGCACCCGAGTGCCAATGTGCGATACTTCGCCGTCTTCCTCGTCACCGCGGGCGCCAACAACAACGTGCCGACTATTATGGCCTTCCAGGCCAACAATGTGCGTGGTCAATGGAAGAGAGCATTTTGCAGTGCCACTTTAGTCGGCTTTGGCGGTGTCGGTGGCATCTGTGGAAGTCTCGTGTTCCGAGAGGAGGACAAGCTGAACGGGTACAAGCCGGGCATCTGGACCTGTATCGCATGCGCTCTCCTCAACATGCTCCTGGTTTGCGTATGTGACGTCGGGTTTATCCGCAAGAACAAGAAGGCTGATAGGGGGGAAATCGAACTGGAGAAGGACGAAGATGTAGGTCATGTTACGTCCCGAGCCTCCTGGGCATGATGCACTTATTCAGAGCCGTGAAACAAACTAACGGCTATACAGAATGTCACTGCTACTGATTTCCGATATACCCTGTAGGGTGGGGGATGTGGTATCAAGGCTGCGACAGCCTGGACGGATCAGGGTGTATGATGTTGTACGGTTGTACGGCTGTGGGTGGAGAAATGTTGCAAACGTGATATGAGCATATTAGCTGGACGTTTTTAGCGTCGCCTTGATGGCCAGGACTCTACTGGTGCACTACTTATTTCAGGTGCAAGTGAGGATTTTTCTTTCTTTTCTTTTCTCTTCTTTTCTTTTTTCCTTTTTTTTTTTTTTCCCAGCCCGATGGAATGGCACAGACATGGGGACGGCGGGTATGAGTCGCATATGCCAAAATCTACTGCCAGGGTTGCTGCTGAAGCTGCTGGAGTCGCTGCTGTGAAATTGATGATATTCGCACCAATACAACAGTTGGCCTACGCAAAACCGTTGCTACCGCTTGCCAAATTAGCTCTGCTCAAAGAAGGTACCTGTGCGTATAGGTACCTGGGTACTTTACCACCAACATGGCTGTGCAACCACCCCAGCGCTCGCTCTTTCCACTTCCTGGAGGTGGAGGAGGGTCGCTAATCCACCCCCACCAACGCTGCACGAAAGTCTAGATTCGGATCCTACAGAGCATAAACATCAATTTTTACGTCTCCGTCAGCGCTATCAGCATCCTCAGCTTCAGTCGACCCAATATTTCGCAATAAACATGTCTGTCCATGTACATACATACTTACTCGATGGCCAATAACATCATCTGCGTATGGACCGGGGGGACAAGGAAGCTCGGACCGTTCCGACAAAAATCGTGGGCGTGGCTGACAAGCGCTCATCCCAAGCTTAGTTCGATGTCTCGCTTATCCGAGGCTTACGTGCATCATCTGCGCCTTCTTACCGTGCCCGACAAATCAACTGCATTCCTTCAGGCACGGGGTTTTTCGGTCTCTCACACACCCTTTCCCCGGCTGGCCGCCTGGCTTGCGAATCCAGAAGAAGAACATCACAGGAGCCACGCTTGCCTCGACAGATGGCGAACCATTTAACCAGGATGAAGACTGCGACTCTCGCCGCGCTGGCATTCGCCTCGGTTACTGTTGCCGACGAGTACCTCTACAGCAGTCGATTCTCGAAGCGTGGCCTGCTCCCCAACGGCAACTACAGCCTGTGTATGTATCTCGTTGGGATAGAACATGCACCATGCAACTCTGAACTGTCGCCGGTGCGCCATCTTTCATTGGTAGCCTTGCTGACCTTTGGATTTTTGACAGCCTTCTTTCATGTCAATGATGTGCACGCCCACTTGGATCAGTATACCAAGGCTGGCGCCGACTGCACTGACCCAGCCCAAGGCTGTATTGGAGGATACGCCCGCATCAAGACCAAGGTGGACGAATTGCGCAGTCAGAATCCGGATCATCTTTGGTTGAACGCTGGAGACGAATTTCAGGGTACTCTATTCTTCAGCTACTACGGCGGCGAGAAGATTGCACAGACCATTAATGATTTGAAATTCGACGCAATGACGCTGGGCAACCACGAGTGGGATAGAGGCGATGACATGCTGGGCAAATTCCTCAGGAACCTGACGTTTCCTGTTGTGTCGTGCAACGTCAAGAGCACCAACAAGGACCTGAATGAGACCATCAAGAACTACCACATTTTCGAAAAGCACAACCTTGCCGTCATTGGCGCCACAACCGAGACGACGTCTAGCATAGCTAACGTCGGCAAGGGCACAACTTTCCTGGACCCCATGACGGAAATCCAAAAAGCAATTTATGAGATTCGCAACAGCACGAAAGTGACGCGCATCGTTGCACTGACCCATCTTGGATATGACGCTGATCAGAAGCTCGCTGAGCAGACCGAGGGCCTGTCTCTCATCATTGGTGGCCACAGCCACACCCTGCTTGGAGACATGGAGATGGCCAAAGGCAAATACCCCACTATTGTCAAGGATAAGAGCGGTCAAGAAGTGTTTGTGGTCACTTCCTACCGCTGGGGGGAGTATATTGGGTCCATTGAGTTGACGTTTGACCAGAATGGCAGGGCCCTTTCGTATCACGGCGCCCCGATTCGAATGGATGACACGATTGCTCTGGAAACGAAGCTCCAGAAGAATATCAATGCCTGGCGCGAACCGTTTGAAAAGTATGCAGGCGAAGTGATTGGAAGCACCAGGAATGCTTTGGACCAGACATCCTGCCAAACAGGCGATTGTCTTCTCGGCCAGGTCATGGTCGATGCCATGTTGGAGTATCGCCAGAACCAGACGGCCGACAGTACTGATGGGAAGCCGGATTTCGCCATGATCAACGCTGGAGGCATACGCGCTTCGATAGGCCAAGGCAAGATTACGCGAGGCGAGGTCATCACATCCTTCCCCTTCGGCAACGCGGTCACCCAGGTCAGATACTCTGGATCTGATGTGCGCAAGATCCTCGAAGGCTGCGTTTCCCGTGTCAACCAGTTCAATCATAGGAAGACTTCATCTTGGTTACAGGTCTCCAAGAAGATTGTTATCCAACATGACCCGACCAAGTCGGCTGGCTCAAGGCTGGTAAAAGTGGCCATGGGGGGCAAGCTTCTTGACGATAAGGCTGATTACAATGTCGTTACTACAGACTTTGTGGCTAGCGGCGGCGACAATCTGGTGGAGCCGGTGGAGGAGTTTGTCACGCTCGAATCGCTTGACCAGATTCTGATTTCCTACATCAAACGTCACTCTCCGTTGGACAATGCGCTCGAGAAGCGGGTTGTCTCAAAACGACGACGAGTGGAAACGGCCACAACAAAGCAGTGGCTTTAGATCCTGAGTTGCCGTGCTCGCCGGTTTCTTTCTGCTTCTGCAAATGTGATGGCGGCAGTGTCCGTTTGGTAATGGGAAATTATGAGAGACGCTTTAAGATGGGAAGACGTTTATATGGCTGGATTGCTAGTTTCTAGTCTGATGGAACAGATAAGCCTTTGGATAAATTGTATACATTAGAAGGTCAAGAAGAAACCCGGCTGCTATTGCCTCACTCCGGCTTCTTCTCAAAGGCCAGCCGCAGCTCACAGCGGCCAGCACTTGTCCCACCAGCCTTGCACTCGACGCACAGCCGGCCGTGCATGACGAGCAGCACATGCAAAGCGTACTTGTGGTCGTCGGGGATGACAGCGTCGAGATGGGCCTGCGTGGCCTCGCGGCCGGCGCGGACAGGCCGCCAGCCCAGCAGGCCCGCGAGGCGGTAGACGTGCGTGTCGACGGCGAAGCACGCGCGGCGCAGGCAGAAGAGCAGCACGCAGGCAGCCGTCTTGGGGCCGACGCCGGGGAGGGCGAGCATCTCGCGCATGGCGGTACCGTCGGACACGCGGCGCAGGTGCTCGAGCGAGTAGGCGCCGTGGCGGGCGCGCACATGCGCCAGGATGCCCGTGATGGCTCTGCTCTTGACCGTCGCCAGGCCGGCGGGGCCGAGGGTCTGCGCGAGCTTGGCCTGCCCGCCGGCAGCGATGGCGCCCCACTCGTTGCTGGCGCCGTACGCGGCGTCCATGGCGAGCTTGGCGCGCGCGCTGTTGCGGGCGCTCGTGTGCTGCGAGAGCACGGTGCGCACCAGCGCGTCGAGCACGCTTGGCGCGGCGCCGCACCCTGCGGACGAGGTGGGGGCCACGACGGTTGCTGGCTGCCGCTGCGAGCCGTGCAGGCGGGCCAGGATCCTGTGCGCCGTCGTGCACTCCTCTGCCGTGGGATGCGGGAAGTCGGGGAACGGGGACGTCGTGCCCCGCGCCGACAGACCTGGTGGACGGCTCCTCTTTGCCGTCTGTTGACTGTTGTCCGCCGTCTTGATGTTTCGCGCGCTGCGCCGAAGCTGTGCCATTTTCTCTTGTCGAGTGGGATGGAATGGGACGTGGAATCTGGGGGGCCGTGAATGAGAGAGATGCAATAAATAATACTTGTATTTTGCGCCCGGGGTGGCGATAGTGCGCGTCATGGAAAGCAAAAGCAGCTGGCGCCAGACCCACCCGCTCCGTGGCGGTGCCAGAGGACTTGCCAATCATGGACGAGCACATCACCATCTGGGGGAAGTGACTACAACTGCAACTGCAGGTAGAGGATACATGTGTTGACATTGCTTCCAACGACAGAAATACTACTCCGTCTACATTAACCCTGACAACGTAGACAACACCGCGACGGCAACGCCATCAAGCGTGATTTTCAACGTTCTATACATGTTTTATAACAATCCTCAAACTTTCCATGACAACACGTCGTTTTAAAAAATCCAAGAGTCGCGAGGGATTCTCCCCCTCCTGAGCAAGCAGCTGGGTATCGGTGCCAAAACGTAGTGGCAGTCTTGTCTGCTCCAACTAGTCGCAGATGCACGAGAAAAAAAAAAAAAAAAAAAAAAAAACCTTTTCAAGGGGGGCGGCGGGGAGAGAGACGAGGGGGAGGCGAGAACGTCTTCACATACATGCAGCATCCCTTCAGTCAGAGTGCACCATGTTTCTGGTTGGCAATGGAGTCCTTTCGGGCCGTCATGGCCAAATTTTCAAAGTGGTACAGGGGCTCCTTGGTGGCTTTGCGCTGGAAGAAGACGTATCGCTTGAACCACCAGGGCAGGGCAACGGTGAGCTGGTACTTGGCGAATTTCCGCGTCGGGACGCCAAACACCCAGTCGAGTTCTTCCAACGTCCGCTGCATCGTCTCTGGCACCCAGAAGAAAATCATGATGAATGCGACGACGTTGAACCCCGCGTACAAGGAGAAGGCGCCAATTGTGTCGAGTCGCTCGAGCAGGAAGGGGAACGTGATGCCCAAGACCGCGGCCTGCAATTTGTCCGTTATTAGTCATGCCTTGTGCCAGACGGACGAAGCATTCTCTTACCCAGAAAAGACAAGTGGCGACGGCGAAGCCCATGCCGGTCTCACGGTGGGATAGGGGGTACACCTCTGCGCTGTATGTGAACGGAACAGGACCCTCGCCGGGAGAGTAAAAGGCTGAAGCAAGAGCGTCAAGTCAGAACGGTGCAAGATTTGAGAGGGAGACGAGGGAGGAGACTGACCGCCAAACAGGAAGACGAATAGACAGACTAGTCCCGTTCGTGCGCTCGCCATTGAACCATTCTCGTCGATGAGAGTGCAAAGGCCAGCAGCAAGTAAAGTCCAGAACTGGTCCATGTTAACGTGAGCCTCACCGTGCGGAATGGGGGGGGGAGGGAAGACGACGGACCATCTGGGGGAAGGTGAAGAGCAGCAAGCTTCGTCGACCAAACTGTTTCCGCCTGTTAGATACCCAAGACATACTACTACAAGTTACCGCAAAACCTTGTCGACTTACTGTGTCGATGGTGAAGAAGGCAGGAAAGGCAAAGAGCCAGTTCACCAGTCCAAAGCCAAAAGATCCAATCATGGCCTTGAACTCTTTATTACTATCGTGCTTGAAAGCTTGCTCAAAAATCGTGGTCGAGTAAAAGGCAATGATGTTGATACCACACATCTGTTGGGCAATCATGACGGTAAACGCAGCCAGGTTGGCTCGTCTGACTCGCGGAATGGTGAACAGCTCGGTGAAGCGAGAAACGTAGTTTGTGCGATCAATCAGAGCTTGCTCGATCTCGAGTTGCGCGCTGATGTAGTAAATATCACGAGCGACTTGGATGGGGTCTCGTCGAAGGACCGCGAGCGACTTCCACGCATCTTGATACCGGCCCTTCTTCATGTACCAACGGGGAGATTCGGGGCACAAGTAGATGAGGACCATCAGTGGGACGGCGGGGATGAAAGGTGCACCTGCAATCATGGTTAGCATTCAGCCCGGTTACGCAATGCGTGCCAGTTCTGCATATCCTTCTCACCAAGCATAAGTCTCCAATTCAGCGGAGCGGCAACCTTGAACACTGCCAGGTTGATGGCAGTGCCCAGCATGATTCCGAAAGCAGTCCACATTTCTAAGACTCAAGTTAGCCCAGCAGTTGCGTGTCACAGGCTAAGATTCAAGATCACGTACGCCATGACATGACGAGCGCGCCTCGAATAGAGGCAGGTGCATTCTCAGCAGCGTAAATAGGCACCGTCGAGGCCTTTGCACCCATACCGATGCCCATCAGGATACGACACGCAAGCTGCTGTTCCCAGCTATGGCAGAGGGCGGACCCGATGACTGGCCAGATGCAGAAGTGGGCAGAGAAGAAGATGGTTCCTCGGCGTCCGAAATAGTTGTTCAGTGGATCAGAGAGCCAGCAACCGATAAGACTGGACACAGGTCAGTCGCCATGCTCGGAAGACAACGATACTCAGTCGGAGCAGGGGTTTAGTCGCTTACGCAGAGCCAATGTATGGGCCAGCATTGATGAGACCAACGATTATCTTGTCATGGGTCGACGATCCACCAATTCCATAGTATTTTGGGAAGAAGATGTTGGCACCGTTACTGCCGGTCTGGTCCCATCCCTGGACAGCAGCACCGATAGAGCAGGTAAAGATGGTCAGGAAAAGTCTCAGAGGCATGCGCCATCTGTGCTCGACTTCGTCATGGAGAACCTCGAGCTCTCTGCTGGAGAGCTTCTCCGGTCCCTCAATGTTGTCGGCGTTGCTGGGATCTTGGGCGACCAATGCACCCTTCCTCAAGAGCGCGGTATGCTCCTGAAGACCGCGTTGTTGAGCAAATAGCTCCACATCTTGCATGAGCTGCTCCTTTGGAATGCCTTGTAAAGGATTCCGGATTCTGTTATTGTCCACGAGTCAGATTCCATGTATGAAGACCCGAATTGATGAAAGCCAAGATGACTCCCGCTACTAACCTGGCTTCAAGATTGTTCTGGATATCGGCCTGCTCGGTGTACGATACACCCTTCTCTTCCAAGTGCTCATTGCGATTCATCGTCTTGGAGTCGTTGCTGAAGAGCCATGTTAACGATTGCCCCGCCGCCAAGTTTGGGTGCTGATACGAAGGTATACTTACTGGACGTCTGCTATTGTGGCTCGCGGACTTCAGTCTTGGCTGATTATATATGTGATGTGATGTGATGTGATGTGATGTGATTTTTTTTTTTTTTCCTAGAGACCAAACAGCTTCTCTCTCTTCTGTAGATGAAGCCGAGGTGAGGTAAACTGTCAATGCGCCAACGGTCTTGCATCGACCTTCTCACCCCAAGCATGAGCAGGGAGGTGCCGACTTAAAGTAATCAGAGGCAGATGGACAATGGAGACAAATCCGGCAGACAATGGCCATCCCGATTGCATACAAAAGGAGCCGGCGACCCTGGTAAGCCGCATTTTCGTTACCACCTCGGTCTTCCAAGTTGCAACCAGTCTCCAACCACCACATGGCACAGATCCTACCTAGGGGTGATAGGGAGGGGGTAACGCCCCCCCCCCCCACACCAACCGCTGCCAGTTTGATGCATGGCTGTTCTTGGTTCTGCGTGATACTGGGCATATTATGTCTGCATGTGGGGTATTGCAGCAAAATTGACCGAGGCCTCGTGAGCGGCAAGAATGTTAACCAAATAGAATTGGGGCCAGGATCCCCGAGAACGGCAAGCTTTATCCGCTACGTCGGTGGATCACTGTTCCAGCCACAGTTGAACTTGTCCGTCGCTCTCGTCGCTCTCGTCGGTAAGTAGTTAGCTTGGGAGGGAGGGGGAGGGGGCAGAAAACGGCACGGCCGACCACACCCCCGTACCCGGACAAACGCTCAAAACTTTGCTTGGACGATTAGTACTCCAAAGGATCAAGCTTTAATCATTACTGGGGGCGCTACTTAACTCCGACGTCGGCAACACCCACTGGACGGAGTGCACCCGAGCTAGCCGGGAAGCCATCAATAATAGCTATTGCGGCTTTGGGGAGGGAATAACCCATGCAACTCCATTCTTATGGATATCTAGAAGCTTCTGGGGTTATTGGCTGTCAGTAGATGGCACTCCATCGATCTTGATGAACAACGACTCACATCGTCGAAACTCGTACCGGTCCAACTATGTTAGACAGCGTGCAGACGCTGTAAGCTGTGATGCTGCACGGTAGTCCTCTCAACTGCTGCAAACAATAATTAGAAACGAGAAAACGGGCGAGTGATGCGCGGTATACTAGCAGAATCTAGCGTGGCGTCGCCCTGGCACCGTCTTGTACCGGATGCGGCCAGAGAGCAAGGAATCCGTCGTATTGTGCCACTGCCGAGGGTCCACATCGAATGTTTCGCATTAGCAACTTGTGTCTGTGTTCAGTCGAGAATGCGTCCATAGCGCCATTACCGGCTGCAACAATGTGCTCCGTAGCCTGTGCGACAATGTGCTCCTGTGGAACAACGCTCCAGGATAGAGAAGTCGATGGAGAGCAGAAGCACCACTGTTGATTTTCTCGTCAGAGAACTGCTTGATGGTGATTTTAATACATACAATACCAACCAGCATGGCTGAAATGCTCTCTCTCTCCTTTTTTGTTTTCGTTTCTCCTTGGGCAGCGCTAGCCAATCTGTCTCCCAGTTCTCATCCGCTGTGAACCGTCTTTGCATGGCCCGCGTGCGAGCGGATTGGCTATTATTTCTCTATAGAACAAGCACAGATTGCAGTATACCCCGGGCAAACCTCGCGCCACTTCTTGTTCTGTTGCCTGGTCCTGATTGTCAATGCCCGCATGGTCCAGTCATAATCGGCGTGCGAAAGCCGTACCTGTGTCGAGCGGCAGTACAGGACGTACGGTGTACTCCGTCCGGTCGTACGACCGGCATGGAATAATCCAAGATTGAACATGATCCTGATAAGCGTCGTTTCGGTGGTGGACCTCGCTCAACTCGGTCCGAAGTACAGACAATAGACTGGTCAGTAGACGGGCTATTGACGGGTTAGAATTTGCCTCATTCTTTTTTTGAAAAATCTTTTTGTGAGACAGACAGCCGGCAATGGGCCAAAGCCACATTACACGCTAGTATAGGCTCGTGCATTCAACACCCGCGGGGTCTAGGTCATCGTTCAAAAAAAGCAAACCCGGGAAAACAATATGGCCACAATTGTGTTCCTCGATGATTGACGCAACGCACAGAAGTTTTTTTTTTTTTTTTTTTTTTTTCATCTCTCCTTCTCCAGCCAGTCACGGGCCCCAATTGCTCGTCATTGGAGGACGGCCTCGCGTCCAAGTTCACGACGGCAGGCACGACCGCGGTCAAGCCTCGTTTATGGATTCCCATATAATTCCCAAGAAACGGTTGCGAATGCCGCCATCTTTAGTCCTGCCCGCTGAGCTGAACAATCCCCCCCCCCCTTCTATGCGAACGTCAATTGTCCTCCTCGTTGACCGATCTGTTAGCCCTATCACCGTCCTGGTTGAAACATATCAACATCCAGGTGCCGCTTGCGGCAGGATTCGTTCGAGACTAACCGTGGCCCTTCGGACTACTCCATCTGCGTATTGGCATCTGGCCAGACGACGCAAAAACCACATACGCAGCCTTCCGCCCTTGGTATCCGGACGTGCCGCATTGTGTCAAGCGTGGCATCGCTTTGCCAAGAATAGCCAGCTGGTCCGAAGCTCGACAATTTTCCATGCTATTTGCTGACGCGTCGCAGCAAGCTGCTCTGCAGACTCCACACCATGACCATGACCATGGCAACCATTGAAACCCTTGAATGATTTTACAAATCTACTTGCAGGGGGGGCTTTAGGCCAACTAGATAACAGCTCAGGAATACGTAAGACACAGAGTGGAGATTGAAGGTACCTTATTATACTAGAAAAGAGCTATCTATAGGGTTTTGCTTATACTGCTAATCTAGTGTGGATACACTTATCTAGCTGTTAAAGAGCAACCTAACTGGTGAAGAAAAGTGGGGCATATAGATTTGTAAAACCATTCAAGGGTGCATCCTAATCTAGATAAGATCGACAAGCAGGCTTCACTGACTGGCCGCCCACATGATAGAGGACACTATCCCTGGACTGGGTCCTTCTCGGGCACGAAAGAGAAATTGGAAATCCGATAATTTCACGTAGTTATGTCTCGTGGCTCTCGCATCATGAGTGATCATTATGTTAAAAGATCAAATTGGGACTGGCGTTCCCACGAAATCCATTTCTTTCATCGTACTTGTTTGGACCACAGGCCATGTTTTGACGTAACACAGTATGGGACATGGTTTTAGGACTACCAAGTTAATTTGAACTACTCGCTGTAAGTGAAGGGTTCATACCGATGGTCCAATACTTCTGGTACGACGACGCTGGCACTAACTAGCACCTGGTTAGAAAGAGGTTTATATACAGAAGTATGGGCACATAAATCTAGCTATGTCATAGCCTAATATAGAAAGGTTTTTTTTTTTTTTTTTTTTTTTTTTTTTGTTTTTTTTTTTTTTTTTTCAAAACGCCGCCTCACTCCTTCTCATGTCGCCGCCTCTTCTCTGTCCACCGAGCTCTGGCAACCCTCAAAAGCAGCCAGGCAGTCACCCTGTACACCACAATGCACGCCGCCAAGCAGGCCAAATTCACCACAGGATCGACACTGAAGTCGTACAGATCCAGAACCTGCTGCCCCGTCTCAATCGGGCAACTCCCGTCAGGCAATCGCTGCGCATCCGTGCACGTAAACTTCATGTCCCGCAGGGAATATGGCGCCACTGACCGAGTCGCATACCGAATGGGAGACAGGTAATTGACCGCCTTGAAGAGGTCCGGCATATCGATGGACAAAACACCGGCAATCGAGTTCGCCACGGAGAGGATGATGCCCATGATGTTGACCGCAAAGCCTGTATGCCCGATGAGCGTGTTGAAAATTATGCCGAGGCTCTCTCCACAGGACACGATGCCGAAGCATGCGAATGTGCAGGCAAAGAACATCTCGACAGTCCTGGGAAGACCCATGACAAACGCGGCGAATGCGCCGAAAATGAGGCAACTCAGGATTTCAAAAGGCACCTCAATGAGAGAGTACGATGCAAGGAAGGCATCGGCCGTATAGACTCCATCATCGTCCTCGCGGTAGAACACGTCCCTCTCGTTGGGATAAACAGCGACATTCTGCAGCATGCCTACAAAGTAGAACCCCCCGATTTGCTGCACAAATCCCATGCGCGTCTGGACCGCAAAGTAGTCGTTGCCAATAGGGGCGAAGAAGAGGGTTAGCACGACCGCGAGGCCAACGACTTGCATGGTGCGGGCTAATATGAGGTGCGGCTGTCGGCGGGTATTGATCATTGCTCGCCGAAGAAGGATCGGCAACGCGGTGAAGATGGAAACTCGTTTTCTCACAAGAGCGCCAAGTTCTGCTGGAGTCGAAAGCCTCGACTTGTTGAACGAGCGCCGCGGAGGGAGGACCAACTGCGACTCGCCTGCAGGCGAGGGCCATCATCTGTGTTTTGTTGACGGTTAAAGTTACTCTGAGGGACGGATCGTGCCGGCTTCTCGCTTGGCTCATCAACTTCTTGAATCTCTGATAGTCTTCGCTCAGCAGCCTGCTCAAGTTCCTCTGGTCCCCCGTTGCCCCAGGAGTCTATGAGTCGCTCGACTCGGGCTCGACTCTCAGCCTCACGATCGTCTTGTTGTAGATCAACGGTAATCACATCAAGAGCAAAGTCAGCTGGGTTGGTATGTGTAGGGCAAGTGTAGCCACGCCGTTCAAAGTACCCAAGCATCTGCCTTGCAGGCCCAGCGTAAACAGGGCGGCCGCCTCTTGCAAGCAACAGAATGTTTCCAAAATGCTTAAACAAGTCTGACCGGGCTTGATGAATCGTCAAGATGAGAGTACGTCCTTCGTTCGCCAGACCCTGTAGCATTTCCATCATCGAGCAGGCCGTGAAAGCGTCTAGACCGGAAGTGGGCTCATCAAGTAGTAAAATACGAGGATCCGTCAGCACCTGGATGCCGATGGAGACACGCCGCTTCTCACCGCAGGAGATGCCTTTTATCATGTCGCTTCCTATCAGGTTGTTCGCACAGTCTTTCAATCCCATTTTCATCAGAACGTCCTCGGCTCGCCGGAACTTCTCATCTGTGGTCATGAATAAAGGGAGGCGAAGGCCGGCCGCGAAGCGTAGCGTCTCCCACACGGTCAACGAGGGGAGCAGGGCGTCATCATCCTGGCAGACATAAGAACAGACAGAGCGAATCACAGCATCCGAAGGCAATGCTCCGTTGAAATTCAGCTTTCCAGACGGTTTGTATTTGGAGCCGACGGCGTTTCGTAGCCGCAGAGCCATAGAGTTCAGAAGAGAGGTCTTTCCACTGCCTGAAGGGCCCATGATGACATTCAGCACGCCAGCTCGAAAGCTTGTGGTGAGCGGATGCAGGATGGTCTTCTCTGGCAGTTTCCTGCCAAGCATGTTCCGCCTCTCAAGATGAAGTGCGAAATTTTCGAGATTGAGATCGATGGCCCGGACTTCTGAGATTGCTCTTGCCGCCATTTCCTCCTTACCAGCCGACAAATCCGTATGGGACGCGCAAGAATGAGCAATGGTCATTGAGACTTTAAAAAAGTGTAGTCCGAATACTGACAAGCCAAGGAAGCCGGCGATGAATGATGCTAAAATGGCTATGGGGCGAGCAACCCAGTTATCGGGAAAGCCAAGAGATTCCATGACATAATCGCCATCGTACTGCCTGCAAGCCGGGTTGGAACGGCCACCGGTGTATGGACAGTCGTAGAAGTTTCCTCCGAATTCGTTTGCTGCATATGCGCTGAAAGCATAAAACTTTGTGTGAAATTGTCAGATCAGATCAGTCTATCGCAAAAGTTGCACCTGGGAACTTCTCACATTGTAGGCCGTCCATTTGAGCCATCGTACGTAAACCGGTATTGCGTTTGCCTGAACGAACATTCCACAAGCAATACTCTGCATAGTGTATGCGAGGTTCGCGATCAAGCTAGCGCCTGCAAAGTGCCGTACTGCTACGACGCAGGTCATCGCGCATGTCACCGCGACGTAATGGTTGAGAATGGTTATGGCGAAGAAGACGAGGAACTTGCTCGCAGTTCGTTCAAAGCCAGCCATGAAATATACCAGCGCAGCGAAAATGAATGGTACCAGGAGGTCTTCTGTCGGCAAGCGTGCAAGGCGGCGTGAAAGCACGAAGGGAAGCGCGTTAACACAATTGTCGCAAGATTCTCTGTCGAAGGTGGGAATGTCAATGGTCATGCGATAGACCTCGAACAAGAGGATCAGGTAGCCCTGCAGAGCTGCAGCAGTATACAAAGCTCCCTGCCTCGATCTGATACCGGCTTGGTCTCGGCCTAGATTAAAGAAGATGTACCCCGTGACAATGCCCATGATGACGGCCTCTGCTATCGACGATGCCATACCCAGTGGATCTCGGTATGTTACTTTCACGGTTCGGCCAGTGAGGACGCGCAGCTGTCGTAAGAATCCAGCATGAGTCTTTGCTGAGGACGTGTGCTCGTGGTCTTGATGATGATCAAGACTATGAGGGAGTGGCGGATACCGTCGGGCACTCTCTTCGGTCCAAGCTACCCTTAGGCATTCCACCCGCCTCATTGTTTCCTCCTCTAATTCGGGGGTTCGATTGTCCACGGCCGTGACGTCTATGATGAATTCGGCGGGGTTAACAAAGGCTGGTAGATGGAAGCCACAGCTCTCGAACCAGGGAAGGCAACCGGCAATAGAACCAGCGTAGACAGGGCTACCTTTTGACAGAACAACCAGATTGTCAAGCAGATCCCAGATCTCGGACCGGGGCTGGTGAATCGTGGTGATAATGGTGCGCCCTTTCTGAGCAAGCGACTCGAGGGTTCGCACAAGCTGATAGGCGCTTGTGGCATCTAGTCCTGTTGTTGGCTCATCAAGAAACAGAACCGAAGGATTGGCCAGTAGTTGTACGCCAATGCTAACTCGTCTTTTTTCGCCTCCAGAGCACCCACGATGCTGGCTATTTCCGATCCTGGTGCTTGCACATTCTTTCAAACCCAGCTCAAGAATGACTTGTTCCACGACGCGATTTCGATTTTCCCGCGAGGTCGAAGATGGAAGTCGCAGGGCGGCCGAGTATTGTAGCGTCTCGCGCACGGTCAGAGCCGGCAGCAGGATATCTTGCTGCATGACGTACGCATGCTGGACATTGTGAACCCCTTTTCTGCCATTGAAAAGCACCGTACCCTGCCGAGTGAGCCTCGAGCCTGTGATTCGCTCCACCATGGTGTTTAACAGTGTCGTCTTGCCGGAGCCGCTACCGCCTATGATGGCTGTCAGGGTTCCTGCTGCGAGGTCGGCCGCAACCGAATGTAAAATGGCCTTGGTACATGGTGTATTATTGGACTTGGAGGCAAATATGCCATGGCATGTGGCTGGTTGAAACCATGAAGGTGTAGTGTTGACCGACAATGAAAGGTCTCGCAACCGCACGTCAACGGTAGCGACATCGTCGAGGGACAGATTCCCAGCTGCAGGTATCAAACACTTGTTTCCTCCGGATGCATGCGGTTTGCATACTGGTGAAGTGTCTACCGGTCTTGGATGGCCTGATTCTTCGGTCTCACACGAGCTAGATGTGTCGTCAGGGGCATGGCCCGGTTCAGCTGTTGGAGTTGCCATGTGCGGCGGTGATGGGTGAGACTATATATATACGGAGAAGGTCAACATGCTCGGGAAGCCCCCACGCGAAGCCAGCTCCAGTCTGAGTAAAAAAGGATCCAAGGTAAGGTGTGTACGGGCGTTGGCATTGGGGGCGCTTCACGGCGGACGCTGCTGGATGCTGGATGCTGGATGCTGGATGCTGGATGCCGATGCTGCCACTGTCAGCTTCGAATCCCACGTGGCCAGACCGGGATCGCAGTAGCTCAGTGGAATTCGGAAGCTTCCTCGTAAGGGCATCAACGAGAAGTGTGGAAAACACGACTTTGTGTGACAGACCGTCATAGATGTATGTTAGTGAGACTGGCTGAGCAGACAGACCAATCAGCGGTCAAAGCATCCGGATGCTTCATGGATCCGGTTGCAGGTTGCATGCGTGAGTGAATATGCGCAGCAACTCTCTCGGTCGTCCTCTGGGCAACTCGTGCTCCTGCGCATTTGTGGTCGTGCGTCTGCATTATGCATTGCGCATCGTGCATCCTCACACCAAGCCCTAGAGTCAAGAGGTCAGGACACATTTGATGTGGCCGATAAGGAAGCTTCGACAGCTCGCTATGTCATTGAGAGTGACAAAGGGCGAGGGCAATCCAAGCTCGCTTACGGACTCGCTTACGGGGTGATGAGACCCTAATCGAGATTAGTAGCTGTCAGAAGTAACTTAATCCAGATCCGGCTGGGTTAGGGAACCAGAGGTTACTCACGGCATGTGGAGAAAAAAAAAACCCCCCCCGGATTCCCCGTTTGGGATCCCACGATCACGAGTCCCTTATGCGTACATATCTTATGCGTTACATTATGCAGAGCACATGTGATACGGCATGTCAAAGAATCAGTTGAGGGGTATGCGCAGGACTCCGCAAGGGGCGCATATGAATTATGAGCCAAAGGCTCGAGGTAGAGGAAGCGAAATCGTCCATCATCAGTCAGTCAGTCAGGCAGCACCCAGGCCAACCAACACTTAACAAAATCTCTACTTTCATCTCGGCCGTGGTTGGCTGCCTCAGACAACGATGCAACCTTTTTCCCCTCCCACCTCTTTCTCTCATCCAAACACAACAACCTTTTCCCCCTGAAGGCTCAACTTTTTCTTTTTCTCTTCTTCAGCCATCGCCCAGAATGGGTGAGGCCTCACCCCTACCGACCGTCGACGTCCCCGCATCCCAGGGCGCAAAGCACACCCACACCGTCGTTTTCCTCCACGGCCGCGGCGACACCGCGCCAAACTTCCGCACCTCGCTCCAGTACTCGCGCGACTCCCAAGGCCGCACGCTCGCCGACGCCTTCCCCTCGTTCCGATGGGTGTTCCCCGAGGCGCCGCGGCGCAAGTGTGCCTCGATACCCGACACGTGGAATCAGTGGTTCGATGTGTGGAACGTCAAGGACTTTGCGGAGAACGAGGACCTCCAGACGGGTGGGCTGCGGGAAGTCGTCCCCCAGATCCGCGACCTGCTGGCCAGGGAGGCCGAGCTGCTGGACGGCCGGTGGGACAGGGTCATCTTGATGGGCATCAGCATGGGCTCTGCCACGAGCGTGCACACGCTGTTCAACCTTGACGTCCCTACGCCGGGGAGGCGACTCGGCGCCTACGTCGGCTTCAGCGGGCGGTGTCCGTTCGCGGGCCGGCCACTTGATCAGATGCGTAGCACGCTCCAGATCCGGGACGCCCCTGTGCATGATGACGTCCTCAGGAACACCCCCATGCTCCTCGAGCACTGTGCAGACGACCCGTTGGTACCGGTGGATCTGGGGAGGAAGCAGTGTGAGGTATTGAGGGGCTTTGGAGCAAATGTGGTTTGGAAAGAATATCCGACGGGGGGGCATTGGTTCAATTCGCCTCGAGGCATAGACGATGTGGTTGAGTTCTTGACAGCGGTGCTTTAAATCGAGACCAGACGAGGGGAGCCGACGGGGAGACAACAAAGAGCCATGTCGTACCGGCAGCGAGATCGGACGAGATCAGGTAGACATCACCTCGGAACGTATTTCTCTCGCACCAATACAAACGAGAATGCACGTAGCCATAGAATACGCAGGTTACAGAGCTACGTGGCACGTCTCACACACCCACCGAGACCCCCTCACGGGATACGAAAGCTTTGAAAAAGATTACTCAAAGGCCGCCCACATGGCAGCGACGAATAAAAGGGTCGATGCAAAAGTGAAGTCGGCACCAGCGAGGTAGCAAATGACATGACGTGATTACCATGACAGACTGGGCTGTCCCGAGTCAAACGCATCGGGGCCATCGTCTCGTCGAGTGTACGGTCTTGCATACGCCGAGCAAATTATTGCAACTGCTATTCGCCCGGATAGCGAATACTCCATATTACCGGGTCAACAGCGAGGTCAGCAGTTTAGAGCGACGCCGACAAGTCACGCAATTCGGCCTGCATATGCAGAGCATACGCAGGCCAACCCTGACGATGATGCCAAATGCGTTTCACGGAGTGTGTCGGTCAATCAAGGTCGTCTTGCAGATCATCCTAGGACATGAGATACTTTAGCCGAATTAAAAAAAAAGGGAAAAAAAAAACTGAGCCATATTCTACTCTGTACCTCCCTAATTTGTTGCACTGGTTGCGGCCTGGTTCGACGCCAAATCCGGTGGTAGCAACGTGACGAAGCGTCTATTTTGCAAGTGTCGTCCGGGTGTTATATTGATTTTTTTCTTTTTTTTTTTTTTTTTTTTTTTGGCCCGGCCTCGCCCTCGATTGAGCTTAGTAGCCTGCCCTTGACGGCGTTTCACGGCGAAGAACCACACAAACAGTGCCGGCCATAATCCAACACCTGAAATCTGACTATCACGATACACGTCAAGCCTTATGGCAGCTACACTGCAAGACCCCTCGGACCTCGGACCCCTTCCATCACTAATTGGAGGCCAAGGTACCTGTCTGTAATCCCTGCACTTGTATTCATAGCGTGAATCAATGCTGCACGGCAGGTTCAACGAGAGGGTTTTGGTTGGCGCGCAATTCCTTGCCGGCCCAAGACGTGGGTTGCGGCCCGCTCAGCTGGGCAGGGCACATGCAATACAGCCCCTGGGTGGTTTTGCAAACCTGCTCGCGGGCGTGCTTTAGGCAACAGACCAGGAATCAGTGACATGGAGTAGAGGTGGAAGATGCGTTAGTTACAAGTAAGTTATAAGTTATGCAGGGAAACAAAGAATATATGTTTCTATAAAGGAGTGCTTATACTGCGTATCCTTCTATATCTGCTCCATGTTTCTTAAAAGCAGCCTCATTCTAGCTGTTGGAGAACTACCTGACTCGTGGACAAAAGCAGGGCTTGAGGTTTTTGTATAATCATTCAGGGGTTGTATTGTATGTGCAAACTTTTCATCCCCGGATCTCCGGCCGGCTTGGATGTCTAGCCACCCCCCCCCCCCCCATGCTGAACAGACTCATCCTTCCCTGTACCCCAACCGGATAAGTTTTTTTTTAAACGCAAATACTACCTTGGTTTTCCGAACCAGTTTCTTCCTGTACCTGAACCGGGGTAGGTCGCTCCACGCAGAGGCATTAACGTGGCATTGCAACAAATGTTCCCGTCGGGACACAAGACCGAGGTAATCATTTCCCTAACGGAAGAATACTATGCCTTTCAACCGCAGTACTGTCCTTCTTCTCCCCTTCCATTCGTCCTACGTCATTCCTCATGGCAACGTGAAGAAAGCACAAGGAGCAAGATGAAGGCGTCGTCCGTCGACCGAGCGGACGGCCAACCACCGGCCGTGTCCCAGCAGGAGTCTAGACCAGCAGATAAGCACGCCTGGCCGACGCGAGGACGCCCATGGGTTGATCTGCTACCTTCCACGTAGGCTTCTACCCCAACCGCAGGACGGTAGACAAAGGGTCACAGCCAGTTCGTCGGCAAAAAGCACCGTCGTTGCCCGTCTGGCCTCGGGCAGCCTGGTCGCCTACATCAAGATGGTCGTCGGAGACAAGATTCGTTTCCCAGCATGGATACGTCGATAAAAAAAAACACATCCCTGGCCCCTCAGATCCGAATTTATGGACGCTGGAGTTTACGTTCCGAGAGCCACCTGCTTGTCACTGTCTTACTCGCCAACATCAGGATGATTATCTTGGAATGAGCGAGAGGTGGCAACATCTGTCCAAGCTTTGCTATTCAGCTTTTATACGGGACTATTCTGTCATTTTGTTGACGTCCTGGGGAGAAAGACAATTGCCAGTCTGGAGATGTGCTTCACCTAAACCATGACCAGGGTTGGACAAAACATGAAACACGAACCTAGGCATTAGTCTAGTTTTGTGAAATCTTGGTCCGTAGAGCCTGGTTGTGCCACGGTTCGGTCGTATTACTGAAACTTGGGGGAAAAGGTGTGCGGCAGTTGAATTGTCACGCGAGTTTCCTCAGCCATGTTGTCGACTACGTCGTGATTTTATAGCCCGATGCTGTCTGATACAATCCAGCTCTTAATGTGTCAACATATGTTGTAGAGGCTATACAGCTGGAGAAAGTCAAAGTCATCATTCCTTATTATATTCATATGATGATAAGCCCTCTGCAACTACCGAGATTCGTCCCAAGTTTGCCACTAGACATGTGTCATTATTTTTTTTAAAAAATATGATATCGCTCTATTGTTGGCAATTACCAAAAAAAAAAAAAAAAAAAAAAAAGAAAAAAAGAGGCTACTAGATTGTGCAACTTTTAAATTCCGGTATATGCCACATCTCGCTTTACAGCACATCTTTAATCCTGGCTGTAGGGTCTGTCGCTCCGTACAATGTACACCTGACCTATGAGGACAACACATCCGACAATCATGGAAATTGCAATAATGGGAAGGTTGACCAGAGCAAATGTGCGACCTCGGACGTGGATATGTTTCCGAGACAGAATTTCCCTCCACAAAAGTCCGGCCAACGATGCGCTGAATGCCGTGCTGAATGCGCCGTAGTTGACTCCAATTGCCATGCTGTATACCGTAGCCCAGAATGTACGATCGCTGATGTCTGTCTGGTTTTTGGCGTTGATAACTTGCCAAGTTTGGATGACTCGAGATAGGAGTATTGTGGTGCCAATGTTGGTTCCAGCAAACTGTGAACTTGGTTAGTCGGAGTCTTTCCACGCGAGAGAGCATCATCATGTTTCAGGTCGCAACGCACGTTACAAAGTACAGCCGAAAGAAATCCCATGCCACCTATCGCGCCAACCGTTCCCGTCTTCCTGACCCAATGATCCCACCCATACGCAAAAACAGGAATCCATCCCTTGGTGGCCAATGCTTGCACAAGGATGAACATGGCGAAAGCAAATGGCACCAAGGAAACTGGTAAAAGTAAGACCACCGCAGAGGCAGTAGGAAAGGTCTCCTGGCACCAGCGGAAACAATCCCGAGCGAGCGATGACAAAGTTGTACGCCCTTGATGTGGCTGGAACGGCAGGTCGAACGAGCTACCTGCATCGTCACTCTTCTCTTGACTTGACGCAGTGACAAGTTTGCCTGGCGCACCAGAGGCCGTTCCATCTATATTCTCTGACACAAGGATCGCGGGCGGGGGCGACATGGAGGTATTCTGGATATGTGAGCAATTTACAGATTCTGCGAGACTCTGGTCATTAAGGTCATGTGCCGTTCCCTTTTCTTGCGTTGTATACACCGTGGACGCTTGTCGTTGCTCTCCCCGCAGAGCTCGCTCTGCACGAGCAGTCTCTATTTCCATTCGCCCTCTTCGAGCAATTTGGCGCGTCTCCTTACGATGATACCATCCAAAGCCCAAGTCCCAGCAGAACATGATAAGCGCGGCTGGAAGTGTAACCCAAAACACAGGATGCGATTCGGACCCAGTGCTGACGGCGTTGATGACAAGCACAGTGATGAGGGTCGCTGCCATGACCAGGGTCCCAAACAGAGCGCCTCCTTTGTCGAGAAAGGGGTTCATGATTTCTTCCAAGGATAGAAGCATAGCCTGCTCGTCATTCGCGCAATCATCTTGGTCTTCCTCTATCTGACCACGGGCATGGGGAATGTTCGGGTTGACGGGTTTCTTGGCCCGAGCCTCTGCTGGCAGCTCGTGCGTTTTGATCGATGATGGAATCAATGACTCGCTGGCGAAGATGACGTAAAGCAAGAAGGGGAACAAAACGATGGCGGTGACTGCAACAGGTACAATCATATTTGCCGTGTAATTGATGAAGCGGATTTGAAATGCCCCAGCAAGCACCAAGTTGGTGGGGTTGGAAGATACAAGGATCGCAGATGCTATGTTGGCGATGGCGAACTGGGTATGAATCCAAGCTCGAGGAAGCACAATATTGCTCGAAATCCGAGTCATGTATGCCAAGAAAGCGGTGCCTGACAAGATGATTGGGTCGTTGCCGACGAAGCTGCCGACTAGGAAGAAGAACGCATAAAGATAAAAGAAAAGTCGATGGCCGTCTTTGCCTCCCCATTGCAGAATCCTAAATGCCATGTAGCGAATCAATCCCGATGCGTCGATAGAGATGGCGACGTAAGCCAGGGTGATGAAGAAGATCATGATGTCAATGGGAGAGATGTTGTCGGCACCAATGGTCCCATCGTGTACTTCCCTCCGGCCTATTGCCGATATGGACAGCAAGAACAAGTCGGCTATCAAGGGTGCAGTAACAAAATTCATGGGAAAGTTGAAGCGCACCCAAGGCTTGAGCTTGGCATCCTGATCATCCCCATGCAAATTGTCCTGAGCGCAGATTTCTCGGGGTCCAGTTATGCGTAGGTAGCTAAGTAGACCAGTGAATGCGTTCCACACATTTCTGGGAACGTAGAGTGGGATGTGAAAGGGAAACAGGACATTGATATCTGCATGGAAGGATGAGCGAGCTGCGTCTTGGCAAGAAATATATCTGATGGTCTGGCCTGTGCTTACTAGTGAGGACGAAGACGACTAGCGTGATTATAGACGGCCAACTTTTGATCTGATCCGTGTCGAGGGATATGTCGTCCATTGTCGATCGGCTGAAAGAGCGAGGATATGAATATGACGAGGAGTTGGGCGTTTCGTTCACGTCATGGATGCCTTGACCGCTATCTCGAAGCAGTCAATTGGCCATTGCTCGCCAACACTGCGGCTGCGGGATCGTCTGCGGGATCGTCTGCGGGATCGTCTGCGGGATCGTCGATTATCATCCCCTGGGAGGTTGGTCATCTGCTATACGGATGCTGCGATGTCGGGATGAGCTGTTTCCTGTTTCCCGCGACGCAAATACATTGCCGCCGTTGTCACAGGACACCTGGCATTTGACGGGGATCAATAATGGGCTGCGAACCCCATCGGCCGCTTTCACGTGAATATCGGGCTCAGTCACTACGTTACAAGGGAAATCTGTAGACTCCCAGCACAGCCTTGGGATCAGTCTTTATCCGGGCACGATATATTAGTTATTGTTGCTGGTTGTGGCTACGTCCATTTGTCAAGGAAAGCGCAAGGGAGAGGGTGTTCCGCGTGACTGCGTGACTTCCAGAAAAGGGGGGGGGGCAGGTAGGCAGGTAGGCAGGTTACAGGGCCAGGCTCGATGGGATTCATCTCGTCCATCTCTAACTAAATTCTTTCCTCTTCCTCTTCCCCTTTTCATTGTTTTGTTCGCCTCCCTCCCTTCCAAGGACGGGATGATGACGTGACGGAGGCAAACCCACGCAACCATGCAGCCACGGAATGCCAGAGATTCTGTGGCGTGCCACAGCGTCGCAATACATGCTAGGTAGTCGGGGATAAACCGGCATTACGTCCGTGTCCGTGTCTGTGTTCACTTCCATTTAAGGCTGACAATGCAGGAAACACTGGAACACTGCCAGCCAACTATCTGGTCAGAACCCGTCACAAGCATATGCAGCGGAAGCTCGTCGTATTGGTACGGCAAAGTCCAAGCGACGTGGCTGTGTACGTACAAGCCCTGAAAGTAGACAGACTCCACTCCACGGTGATGCAACCGTAGTGACGAGCCAGGAAGAGGTACCTCTTGACCTTTTCATCGCCAGTCGCTACTTCCTTCTTGGTACTTGATTCTGTGGGGCGTCAAGTATATACCACGGGGGCAGTTAATATCTATCTACTGGCCCAGCCGCATCCATGTGCAGGTTCCATGTTCCACCAGCAGCCACTGCAGGCGCCAGCTACCCATCGCTGATCATGCTGATCCAAGCCGGGGGCGGCAAAGGTAGAAGCCGTCTCTCCATCATGACGGCAACATGTGCCTTGGTCAACCACCATGGGCACGAACAGGCCAAGGCTTCCCGTCATCGTCGCGGCGCGTCAGAAAAGATTCACAGACAGCATTCCGCCTCGTGCCCTCTGAAGAAGAAGAGGAGGGGGGGGGGGGGGGGTGGAGAGAGGATGAACAATCGAAACCGGGCCGGCCAAAAGCAACAACCCCCGCAACTCCAACTGGACCCCTCGTCGAAACGCTCCCTCATTCGTTTTGTTCCGTCACGATGCGGCCTTTTTCCGGAATGAATGAACGAGTCCCGCTCTCGAATACCGTTATACACTAGCACGCATACGCACGCAGAAAGGGCAACAACCCAAACATATATATATATATATATATATATATGGCGTCCGACAGCAAACACGAGGCTCTCCAGCCAATCCACCCCTCCATGGCAGGCAAGCTCGATCCCGTCTTCGAGAAGCTCTACAACGACAACGTGGCCAACACGCCGGCCAAACCAATCGACCTGGCCCAGCTGCGGTCGCAATACTCGGTCCTGTACAGCTACGGCACCGGCCCGGCGCCCGACGTGGGCCGCGTATACGACGCGCAGATCCCGCTCGACCTCTACGCAAGCCCCGACACGCAGCTCGACGTGCGGGTGTACGAGCCCGACGGCCCGGGCCCGTGGCCGGCGCACATCGATTTCCACGGCGGCGGCTGGGGCCTCGGTGACCTCGACACCGAATCCCACATCTGCCGCCACATCTGCAAGGCGGCCGGCGTCGTCGTCGTCGACGTCGCGTACCGCCTCGTCCCCGAGCACGCCTTCCCCGTCGGCATCACGGACGGCTTCGCCGCCCTCCGCTACGTGCACGCCCACGGCCGCGAGCGCTTCAACATCCGGCCCGACAGCATCTCCCTCGGCGGCGTCTCGGCGGGCGCGTGCATCGCCCTGGCGCTGGCCCATCTCGCGCGGGACGCGCGCATCCCCTTGCGGCTCGTCGCCGCCGGCACCCCCGTCATCGACGACCTCTCGCAGTACTCGTCGGCCGCCGAGTCGCCCTTCCCGTCCATGCGGGAGAACGAGTGGGCGCCGACCCTCAACTGGCGCCGCCTCAAGTGGTTCGACGACCTCCGGTGGTCGTCGCTGCCCGCCGATCCTGCCGCCCACGAGGCCGCCCGCCGCCAGAGCGCCTGGTTCGCCAACCTGCTCCGCGCCCCGGACTTCAGCGGCCTTGCCAAGACGGTCATCTACACCGCTGGCGCCGACCCTCTCCGCGACGAGGGCGAGCGCTACGCCCTCGTCCTGGTGGAAAACGGCGTCGAGGTCACGCTGAGGCGCTTCCCCGGCGTGCCGCATCCCTTTATGCACATGGATAAGCATCTGTGGCAGGCCAGAGAGTTCATTGGCGGCATGGCTAGGGAGATTCGTCTTGCCCACCAGTGAGTCTGCGTCGGATACTCGTCTGGAGCTGGCAACCGGGCACAGCGGGCTTTCAGGCTGTCTTTCGCGCAGATGCAATTGGACGCCGAGCTACAGCTGTACTTTTCAGTATCCGGTTTGACCACCGCAACCTAGTATGCCTTTACTATACCTTGTGAAAATAGGCAATGGCCATCTGGCGCCGCATGAATTTTCCTGTGTAATGCCATTGAATCCTTTCTCTTGGACTTTGCTACTTCGACTTGAGAACTCGCGTCTTGCATCGGCTCATCACATGCGACATGATTGGACAGTGCAGTCTCAAGTATCAGTTGAAGTATTCTAGTCAATCAAATCTGAGTCTATCTTTTTTGCAGCAGTTCCTTTGCCCGGCCTTTCCCCATCAGCATTGGTCCGCCCTCGCTTCCCTACTAGAGCTGCTCGCCAGCATCGGCTAGTTGCAGACCGTACTGTACTCGTTAGTTGCTTGTCTACACATTACAGATTGCATCAACATACTTTCTTGAGGCGGATGGCGTTAATGGTAATGAAGCCGGACTGCATGAAGACCCGTTAGTACCTTTTGTCATTACCGCAGCGCAGTCACGACTTACCGTCTCGGAGGGGTCAAAGGTGGTGAGAGAGTCCATCGACGCGTCCTCTTCCGAGTAGAGCTTCTCCTGAGAAGTGCGGCCCAGGACATAGGCATTGCCCTTGTACAAGCGGAGGCGAACCTCGCCGTTGACCTAAAAAAACATTTTACGGGTTAGCATCGGATGCGGAGAATGAGAGTTGCTTTTCTGTGACTTTACCCGCTGCTGAGAGAAGTCGAGACTCGCTGCTATGTAGGTTAACCGCTGTATCTTCCTTGATTGAGTTGGAATTCGGGGCTTACGCTGCAGGAAGGCTCGCTCGGGGCTGAAGTAGAGACCATTGTAGAGCAGTTCCGACCACTGTTTGCCGAGGTTGTCGCGGAGAGAGCGGACACGTCCATCGAGGACCCTGAGCCGAATTAGCACGCGCAAATTGTTTTCGGCCAAGGAACAAACTCACAGGCCTTCGATAGAAATATGAGCAAGACGGAGGATCGTCATGGCTGGACTGTCGTCTGAAAGGCATGTAAGCTTGATTGAATGGAGCAGACTTGAGCAGAATCACATACAGCAGCCTCGGCTCTACGGAGAAGGTTAGTCAAGGTGAATCCATGGAGAGCTTGATCATGCCGAGCAATCTTACCTTGAGACCGATGAATCTTGAATTGATATATGCTTAGCATTTACTGGCTCTTGACGGGCACAGAACGTATCGCAATTCACCTGTTCTCCACAATATCCTGTGCCAAGCATTAGCAGAGATTGCTCTGATTGGACAACGGAGACAGAACTTACAATACGGCCAATGCCATGCTCTTTGCCGAGAGCGTTCAGCAGGTTGAACAGCTCGAGCGACTCGGTCACGGTCTGCTTGGGGGTGACGACCTTGACAGGGAGACCCTTGTTGAAATGGATGGTGATGTCGAGAGGTGTATCAGGGGCCTTGAGAGGGCTAACGGTACGAGTCCTGCGCATAGAGGTCAGCAGTAAAACAAGCGCTTCATCACTCACCCGCGTTACGACTTACCACATGTCTTCAGGTGGGGTAACGTTAGGGTCTTCGAGCATTCCAGCCTGGGATTGTTAGCTCGACATGCTATGGAGAAACAAGATGTTGTCAACCCACCTCATAAGAGCAATGAGCCAAGTTGTCATCCATGGAGTACTACCCCGGCGTCAGTCACTGTACCCTCCTGCATTGAGACTGTTGTGTCCACAAACCGGTTTGGCCTTGGTTGACGTAACAGGGATACCCTTCTCGGCGGCATAGTCCAGAAGATCATTGCGTCCCTTCAACATATGTCAGTTCGAGGCCCTCCTGATAGACGCCACTGTCGATGAAAGGTTACCTGGAAACGCTGATAGAAAAGAGGATCACGCCTGCGCAATGGAGCACATTTTAGTTCTTGTCCACAACTTTATTCTTAGGAAGAGATCGTCCTATCATACCATGGGGCAATGACTTTGATTGCGGGGTTGATAGTGAGGTAGGCCAACTGCTGAAGTTAGCATTTTGCCGAACCAAGACGCTGCGGGTTTTATGCTCATTTTTTTTTTTTTTTGGAATTTCTTCTCTTGCAAGTGCCTGCCCACTGCCAACTAGCCACCATTGAAATAATCGAGACCATTCTTTTCATTGCTGCATTTCTTCAGAGAAAGTGCCTGAATGTACACGGCAACTTGAACTCAATTCCGCAGAGTGGAGCGTACGAACAAGCGATGGGAAAACGGCGGGAAGGGTATAAGTTACGTGCCTCAAATCGAACTTGGTCGTTGCTAGAAAAAAAAAAGTTACAGATGAGTGATTTTGTCAATCAAGTTTGTGAAGGAACACTGCTTACCCCTTTCCAGTCTGTTGATTATTTGTCAGTCAGATTAGCTCCGATAGGTTAGATAACTGGTACTCACGCATCCGTGCGAAACGAAATCGCAACTTTGGAAACTATGTTAGCAGAAGCGCAAGTAGAGTGACTCCAGAAGAAGACAACGAACCCCTCTTTCTCGGCAGCCTTCATCATTCCACGGGCAATAACAGGGCGAGCCAAGCTAGTTCCTGCTCATATCCTCAGTCTCTGTCCAAGCTGAAGTAAACCTAGCAGACTAACCCAGAAGGTACTGATCTTCGTATATGGCATTCTGAAATATTGTGTAAGTCACAGGAAATAAAAAAAAAATTACCGACGGATTTGACGAACGCATTGTACAGCCTTCCAGCATAGTTCGCTGCGACTTATGTCAGCATGACGTCTCTGATATAGTTTTTTTTTTCTCTCGACTCACTCGACAAAAACCTTGCGAAGGTCATCAATGATCACTGGCAGAGCTGTTTAGCGAACATGAGAAAGCTCTGCAACCTCGGGTGGCTCGTACTTTTAGTGGCTCCGATTTGAAGGGCTGCGAGTGGAGTATCAGTATATATTGTCTATTCGTGATTCGGAATGACGTCCGACTTCACCTTTCTTCTCCACGGCAGCCCAGTCCTCCTCCTGGCCGACATTGGCCAAGTAGCAGCTTGCAGGCGGTCAGCACCCATGATGCACCGCAAAGTTGCGATTTGCGCAATGAACTACTCACACAACTTCATACTGCTGCTCCAGCAACCAGGCCAAGATTGTACTCGTGTCGAGGCCACCGGAGTAGCTGATAAGGCCGTCAATATCAGTTTCGTGACGTCCAAACACGATGAAATAAAGGCAAGAGCTCGATGATGGCGGGGGAGGGGCAGACAAACGCTAAGCAAACCTTGCCCTTGCTGCCAGCCATTGTGACGGTATTTGTAGCGTAGTTGCAATTGAAAGGGTCGGATTGACGGTGTTGCAGTCGAGGTCGAAGGGATTGCTCGTGAAATTGAACAAAAAATGTTGGTATGAAGTTTTGAGGCGCGTCGTTGTCCGGGACAATCTCCACTTTAACCCCGCTTCAGACCAACTTTCTGGAGGCAGCCGCCCCTCGGTTTGCTGGCCATTTACGGAGTGCAGAAGAAACATGGCAGATAATAAATAATAAAAAAAATATATCTTGGAGCTTCTCTTATCGTGAATGTTACGTGCTAGAACTGCGCATTAGTCTGGAGCACAGGTATTGTGAGGAGGGGAGTTGGAGTCACCTATGCAGTGATGTATTCTTTTTTTTTCTTTTTTTTTCTTTTTTCTTTTTCTTTTTTCTTTTTTTTGTTAGCCAATAGCTCTATGCATTCTCATTTTGATGGAACCCATGCGTAAGACCAAAACAACAACAGGTACGCAGAACATGGTAGTTTATCTTAAAAGCTTCGGTCCAGAATATTCTTTTCTTCAGTCTGTTACCTAACATTTTTGCAACTAGCAATGGATTAAGGTAATTGAACGACTTGAAGGCAGTTGTCAGAGGAGCGCTCTATGCTGCAGTCGGAATTGCATTGGCCATGGACGGTCAGTCAGGAAAGGAAGAGACAAAAAGTGTTGAGTCTTGGTGGAAATGAAAGAAGCTTTTAGCAGCAGTGAATTCGGGGCACTTGCAACGGCGGCATCCATTCATGGGCGTAAAGGGCATCCTTAGTGCTGCGAATAGCTTCAAACGGGTGGAGTAGATGTGTGGTTGGTGACGATGTGGGTCGGAAAGCCAGATGACGCCAAAATGTCTCACAGCAGGGATACCGGCGACTATTGCCGGATGGGAAGGCTGCTAAAAGGTCTAGATGAGCCAAGTTTCAGTGACTGTTGGTTGACTGTAATGCGGGATAAAACCTCTCTACCTGGGCACGTAGGTAACGCTGATTAGTAAATGGATGACGATGGCAAGGCCTCAGGAAAGTCGCGAGCAGGGATGTGGGCTAATTCTAATTAGTACGAAGCTGAATAAAATATACTTATTTTAGATGTAGGATGTAGTCTGTTGGGACGTTACTATAATAGAAGTACCCCAAAATTCCCTCGAGTACAAAAAGATCCACTACCACGGGAATAGTCTAGTCCGAGGAGGAGAAAAAAAAAACCAAAAAAAAACTATAAAATACAAGAAACGAGAGTGATGAAATCAATTTTAATGTCTAGTCCGCGCGTCCTAGTCTAGTTTATTCATATCAATGTACCGACCCACCCCCCCCCCCCCCGCCTTTGTCAGGGGGCACCTACCCCAGGCGCAGTTGCCGTAGGTAATTTCCTGCCCTCAATCAAGCTTTCCGTGAATGGATTTGTCCAAGATTGGGGGGAGGGGAGTGGGGCATGTGGTTGCCGAGACGCAGACACGTTTAATAAGGGCCCTGAAAGAGACGACTCTGGGCGGGTCCGCACATGCATGCTACATGCTGCAGAGATGCCGGCAACAGCATCGAAACCGAATCTTGGATTAATCAATCGGCTGCAGCAGTGCTAGAGTGCTTTGAAGCGTCCCAGCAAGGTTTCTGCCTAGATACCTGCCTAGGGACCTCCCTACCCAGGTGCTGTACACCTACTGTGCACCTACAATATGTACAGCGGTCGGTACATAGGCAAATATGTACATAGGTACATAGATACATAGGTACGTAGGTACCTAGGTAGGGCGGGGCGTCTTACGTACCCACCACCTCCTTCCTAGGTAGAGCACCAAGACACCTTAGCTTACGACAGTCTTATTCGAGCCAGAAGTACCGCCTAATACTACGCGGGGCAGGTGCAACCGTGCTTCTGAGCTGTCGACACGTTTCCAACCCCGTCAGGGGCTGCATGAAGTGATGCCGTCGCAAGCTACTGCCCGTCAGCATGGTAACACATAAATACTACTTCCCGGCACGCAGACGCAGACTCAGACGCAGGGCCACCAGGTTCTTTTTACCAGGTAGAGATTGCTCTGCCGACAACAAAAAAAAATGCCTCTGCGCTTTCATGTACACTTGCAACATCGGGCAGCATCATCGCCGCAGCCCCTTGATCAAAAATGACGATATATGGCGCTTCGACTACGGAAGGATCAGCGGGACGCGCCACATGGCTGGCAAAGAGCTCGATGGCGCTGAGCACTTGACGAGTGCATGTATGAGCAGAGATGGCGCGACAAGAGTGTGATGGATGGATGGATGGATGAATGGATGGGCAGAGAGGACGAGTTATATCCGTCAAGACGTCTGAGCCGGGACCGCTGTTGCCCGCCAAAGATGCCACAAAACGACAAGAACAAGGTCCAAACCATCGCCACCTTGGTAAGCATGCCGTAATCACAGGGATGACAAGGCATCGGCACCAGGACTTTGGGACGCGGCTTGGCGCGTGAAGGAGGCCACCTAGTGCGCGTGACCCCAGTCCCGTAATTCGTATTTCCCACATAATAAGACGGCTATAGCAAAGGATTGATTGAAACCTCTTAAGAGCAAGGAAAGCAGTGGGAGAGTTTTTGTGGTCTAGCCGGCAGCGCCATGGATTACCACGGCGGCCATCTTCATCCCATTCGGCTCCCGACGGCCCAACCGCATGGGTGCGAAAGTCAGGACTTATTTTGTTCGATGACGAATTAACGCCACAGAGCTAGGGAATTAGGGAAATTATAGGCTACACCCGCCAGGAGTTTCACCCCGTGGCTCAATATATGCACATATATTGCTTGCCGCGACGTTATTATATTGCTCCCGGCCACGGGGTATGGCATATCGCCGCCGGTACTGGCCGCTAATGGCAGGCAGTCAGTCAGTCCCCGGAACGCGATTGGATTGCTTAGAATCTGTCGATAGGCAACCTTGCCTGGGTGCTTTTGGCCCCCGGGGTCGTCGCGAGGAACTTTGTCTCAAAATATTCAACTACCTTGCTTACATCGGCAGAACAGACATGGTGGCACGGGTCGCTAGAGAGCTCTGGTCGATTTCTTTTGTATTTTATCTTTGTTCTTTACTCTTATTCTTATTCTTATTTTCATCATTACTATTCTTCTTCTTTTTTTCCAAGTTCTGCTGCTCGAGAAACGGTAGGAACATTGTCTTATCCATCTACCTAGTAACGCTGGCCTCGGATCTCGGGCCTCGGGCCTCGGGCCTCGGGTCTCGGGCCTGGAATGTGCAGCTTTAAACATTAAACATCCCCCTGCTTGTTTGGGACTGGTGCCACCACTTGTCGCCCGCCTGCTACCAGCCCCACCCGCTTTCTGACTTGGTTCTGTTCTATTCTGCGCAACCCGAATCGGAATCGGACCACGAGGTTGGGCCCCCGGCCGCCCCTTTCCAACCCCCAAAAACTGGATCCAACCAAATCCGCCAAATTCCCCCCCCCCCCCTCGGTTGCCAGAATTAATACAATCAGTCATCAGTCCTCTCCTCCGTCCTGCGTGGCATCTACGCCCAAAGGCCCTATGCCACAGTACCGCCTCGTCACCTTGTTGTGATATCATCTCCAGCACTTCCTTTTCAGTCTCGAGGAACGAGCCGAATCTTGCCGCCTTGCTTTGCCCACAAAAGTTTTGCAGGTTTTCCATCGCCGCCTATTACGTCAGGTGGCGTGTCCGCACCACCCCCCCCCCCCCCCCCCCCCCCCGACGACTTCTGACTTCTTTGGGCCGACTTCTCCCCCTCGCGTACATTCTCAAAAAATGGGCTCAGAGAGTCGGCCGGTCTGTCATCGCTGTGCACAAATCAAGCAGGCTTGCGATGGCAACCTGCCCTGCGCTAGATGCTTGCGTCTCAGCCTGCCGTGTCGCCCGCGTAATGCCCCAGGCACGGCCGAAGATGTCCTGGTTGGCAACATGCCCAAAGCAAGGATCCGGAGAGTGCAGACGGGATGCCTCATGTGCAAAAGACGCAAGAAGAAGTGCGATGAGACCAAGCCTCGGTGTGGAGATTGCCGCCGGCTGTGCCTCGACTGCGCCTGGCCCTCAGACCGGCACGCGAAACCCAAACTATCTTGCATCGCCGATGAATCCATAACCGAGGGGATACCCTACGATGGCAGCACCATTCTCTCACCCCTCCCTTCATTCACCAACGACCACCCGGCTGCAGGAATCATGCTGTTACGAGACATCCCGATGCGCAACAGCCTCAGTCCCTCGCCCAGTTCCAGCAGCGGACAAGGAAGCTATGATTGCCAGAGACAACACCGTCGCCCCAGCCATGGCTCGCAAATGGGCTACTCGAGCTACGCGAGCTTCAGTTGCTCCATCTATCAGACTCCAGTCATGACCATGGCTACCACTCCAACGGCGATCCCGTCATCCGCAGGTATGCCCGTGACATCAGCTGTCATCGGCGAGTTGACGCCAGATTCGAGTCCGCAAAGCCTGTCGTGGGACGTGTCTGCCTCTTCTCCAGCCTGGCTCGGGCCCGTCACCCCGATAAGCAATGGCAGCCCGACGACTCCGTCGGCTGACCTTGCCCCCCTGCCTCAGTCACTGTCAATCTATATCCCGCAACTGATGCCGCAGTTGGCCGCTCCCCAAGACAGGGCCTTACTCAATCACTATTCAACCATCGTATCATCGATACTATCTCGCCGAGCTTCGTCGGACAATCCTTACAATGGCTACTTACTGCCAATGGCGCAGTCCAACGATCTGGTTCTTCATTGCGTGCTAGCACTTTCGGCAAACCACTGGCGCAAGCTGCAACCTGACCTGAGCAACCGCGGTCTCTTGCACAAAAGCAAAGCAACCCAAGCTCTTGCAGGACTTCTTCCGCATGTGAATAACACGAATGCAGACATCGCCCTGGTAAGCAGCTTGCTGCTGTGCATGACGGAGCTGTTTGACGGCACCAGCGAGGGATGGAAGCTGCATCTCAAGGGTGCCAAGCGTCTCTTGATCACATTGAAAAAACAACAGGGCGACATGATGACTGGACACTACAAGTTTCTGCTTCGCCTGGCCAGGTTCCTCGATTCCGCTGCCACCACGTCAACGTGTCGACCTCCATTGATGGGGGATGAAGCTGCCGAAGCTGAAGCTCTCGACAGCTGGTCCGCTACTCCCGACGAGGACGATTCTGCAGTCTACGGTATCCCTAAGGAGCTGTTCCATCTAGTGGACCAAGTCAACACATTGGCCGAACTCCGAAGCACTAGAGTCGACGGAGCCTCCGAGGCCGCTTTCCGGAAACACGCAGCCGATATTGAGGACCGCATTGATAACTGGTCGTGCGAATGCCATGGCGTGTCACGAGCAGCCTCCACGTCACCGCCCTTCGATGATGATGTGCTTCATGCTACTGCAGCGTTTGAGTACGCAATTCGGTTGCGACTCCATCAGATTGTAGAGGGCTATGAGTTGACAGATCCCAAAGTTGGCAAGTACGTCGATGGCATAATTGAGTGTGTCCAAAAGGTTCGATACGGTAGTCCTCTCGAGTCATGCCTTCTCTTCCCACTCGTCATGGCTGGAGGATCATGCTGGAAGTTGGAGCATCGCCTTGCAATCCAGGACAGGCTGTTGGTTATGGAACGAACCTGCGGGTTTGGCTACATTTTCAACGCGCGGGATCTTGTCGAGCGTGTGTGGTTGAGAAGAGACCAGACAGAGGGAACGGGAGCCATCGTAAACTGGGCGCAAATTCGTTACTATGAGATGCATGGACTTGTGGTATTCTGAGAGTTGATCCATCATGCCGTCATCAGAAACAACAAGCCAGCGGGATGCAAGGACCCAGTTCACTCGACAGGATGGCATCAGCCCATTTGATCTACTTTGCACTCCGCCACGTGGACTTGCATATCATAACCGCACGCTGCTTCGATAATCAGCTTTCCAAGTGTTGTCGTTGGCACTGCTCCAGACTATCCGCTCGTTCGGATCTATTCTTGCCCGACGACTGCTGTCATGGGAGCCGGTAGCGCGAGGCTTGCGTTCTAGCCCATATATGCTGGGCTTATAAGCGACGCCAAGACCGGCATATATAGAGGAGAACAAGATACCAAGCTCTCCAGCATGTTCCATCGTCATGAAAGCGCACTTGGACTGCTCTGGCTTCATGACCTGTGCGGCATCGCGTAAAAGAGAGCATTCCCCCGTGATCCAATGTGGGGTAAGGCTCATGGTTGTACAGATGCCAAGTTCTATGATCTTCTACGTCGAGAAACAGCGCCTTCAGCCTTCAGATCCAATTCGGCGAGCGTTGTGACAAGATTTGCGCCTGTTTGTGGAGATGTTCCTGTCATGTCCTTCTAGGTCGTTCTTCTTTGCGGAATAGGAAGCAATAAAAGCTGACCACTTCATGGTCAGACCAAGCGCTCATCACGATCAGGTCGATTCCCTTGTCGCAGAAACCAAACGGTGTTGGTTGTCGCAAATTCCTCGAGTCCCAGTCCTCGTAAGTTATCGGCGTGTTAAACAGTGGTAACAGCAGGACGTGCTTGGCTGGGCTGAAACTGAGGAACCACCCGAAGCCTTTCGCGTACTGACACCGAGAACCAGTCGCACTGACAATACCTTCTTGGGATGTCACGACACCGTTCACGAAGCCCATCTTCCCGGCGATACGATTCGGATCTACCGCCTTATGCCATGCTCTGAGCTCAGCGGACGACCCGTTATGTTCCTTGGATGTGGCAACTTTCTTCAGATGTTTGTGCGATGAAAGTTTGCCTCCAAAATTATCTCTCTCGTACAATTTGATTTGTGGCCCGCTCAGCGCAACGCGATTGTGGTGACAAGCCAAACTAGGCCAGAGCCTACCAAACCAGCAGCATAGGCGACGTTTGTTGAGAATCAAAAGGGCCTGGCACGATTCCCTTCTGTGAACCGAACCTTTTTTTTTTGTCCTCACTTCTGCAGGCACGTTGTCCTGTAGCATTTTTCAGTGGAGGGACTTTCTTGGGTTGCAGAATCTGCTGAGTTGGGTGTGCAGGACGCGGTGAGAAGCGCAGCATATGTTTGGTTCACGGTATCTTGCGATGATGACCGTTAGGGTGCTTTTCGGCGCAGGATGATTGAGGATCTGGTAACTAAAGAACTTGTTTCAATCGCGATGACCAATTTACTTTCGTTTTTTTCTTGAAGGTTTCAAACAGGTGCCTGTCTTGTACGGACGGCATCCCAGACACACGTTTCGGAACAGAACCATCTCGGGGTGGGATATGGGTCAAGTAGGGAATATGATTGTGTACCACAGAGGCAACCAGCTTGGGAATTCATATATCCGGGCGAAGCCATGAAATGCTTCGTCACGTCAATCTCGATGCCAGCCAGGCTCGTATGTAGTTGTGCGATGGATAGTAGAACTGTCGAAGACGGCTTGAAGCGATCTGTGTAAGCGAGGCTCCTCAGACGAGGCCCCCGACACCAATAGTGCTGTCAGACCCCCATGGAAGACACCACGAGACAACAATCCAGCTAGTGACTGAGACGGCGGCAGTCGCGTTGCCGGTGTGAGACGCCGGAGATGCGGCGCCCACACCGCCGGCTGAGTTTCCGGACGCACAAGGATGCGGGCGACGGTGCATTTCTTTTTCCCCCGCCATCAGTGGTCTTGATGCTTTGCGTGGCCACCGGGAGACGCTTTCTTGGGCCATGGGAACTGCTCCAGACTCGATGGCGTCCTGTATCTTTGTTTGTTTCTTTGCGGCGATCCCTGGGATTGCAGTCCTGGCCTGCGGGATGCAGTTTGGTCGATCTGCAGGAAGTATCGGGTTACACAGCTGGCCTGCCTTGTGTTGGTGGGCTTCTCTATGCCGCGTGGCCTGTGTAACCATGGCTGATATGGTGACGTTGGTCGTGCTTGTTTGCTCGAATTGCCCTGCACTAGCGATAGAGCAACCTTTCGACACATCTATGCTCTGCTCTGCGTGTAGGACGAAAAGGGGGGACAAAGGGCCGTCTGATGTGGGAGTACATTGGCTCCTGTCCGAAGCTGATTGCTCCCCATGCTACCGCGCAGTGGTATAGTATCTCGTATTTGCGACAGCTTGCCTGCAGACAAAGACTGATCAAGTATAAATTCAGTCGCTGGGGTATTTAGCCACTCCGAGTTCGAAGTGCCTGGGTTGATTTTGGAGGGGAATTGTACGAAGAGAGGCTTGCAACTATCCCATCATGCACATCTAGAGTCAGCTTTGGTGACATGATGACTGTTCATGAGATGGCAAGCGGCCGTTGGTGGCGCACTCGTTGCTTTTCTCTCGTTGGTGCGTACGTTTACAGAGGTTTCGGCGTCATTGTTTGGGGTGTTGTGATGTACCAAGCAGCCAGGGTTCCTCGGCGACGAGACGAGACTTTCTCGTGCCTCGCCAGGAACCAGTCTGGCGGTGTCGAGGTGACTCAACTCGAGGCATCACGGGGGCAGCGGAACGGTCGGGAAGTCTGACTCTCGGCTTCAACGCCATCCTCATGGTCACTTCGGGCATCATCACCTCCCTGTCGGCCCCGTTACTCCCGACGGAGCTTGCCCATATACCTGCCGGAAACAAGACCTTTCATGCCGCTCTCCTCCCAGCCACAAACGAGCGGCACATACCTCATCAGTTGGGCCTAAGCCCTTCATTGGCCCTAATCATGCACTGGTCGGGGCAAATATGCAAGGGCATACCAAGAAAAGTGGCAAACAATGCCGCCGTCGCTATCAGTGTTCCCGCAGCCAGCAAACTCCATGGGCCACAGACCTTTTTATTTTTTTCACAAAGAAGAATGACGTGGGTATGCCCCGCTCGAGTTTACCGTCCTGGGTCTGTGCCGGTGCCGTGTTGGTGATGATGATACTGCTGCGTGGGCCATCACAGGTGATGAACGGACGGGGGCGGCCGGCGGGGCGGGAGCTTAAGGCTCTCTCGATGGGATCGAGGATGACGCATGGGATGTGACAAATTCGTACTAGGAAGTACCGTATCAAGTAATGCTGGCCTTTGAGGTTTTCCTTTTTCGTGTTTTTGAAATTCCTGTTTCGTCCGTTTTGTCCAACAGCGGATGTTTTTGCGTGGCCAGCAATAGCTACCAAAAAAAAATGCTGCGTTTGGTACATCAGGTTTTTCTTGCTTCACCGGGCATGACCATGCGACGCACAACTCATAATACCATAATTGCTTGCGCGGCTTTGGAAAAAAAGGGTAAAAGCCTCAATACCCAATTCAATTATGATTCGAGGGCCGTGCTCCGCTCGACTGTTCCATCTAGAACAAACACGCTTCCCCCCTCCCCCCCCCACCTCCCCGCCGGTGGATAATCCTCCGGCCAGGTCAGTGCGGCATCTCAACACGAGCTGAAACCTTTTGTTGCAAGTTTCATGTAGAATGCAGGAATTTGCCAAGACGTCAATAGGCTTTGATATTCTGTAGGGCTCCTAGGTATCGCCACGTCAACCAGTCGGAATCGTGCAGGAGCGCGGCCAGCTCCTCATTCGAGGCAGGTCCCTGCAAAGGGGGGGAGGGGAGTTCATGGTCTAGCCACTTGCGTCTCCTCTCGCATGCCTTGCAGACACAACGCCGTGGATGAGGCCTAAGTGCCTACTCTGCGGACATGCTGGCACTGGCGAGGTTGCTCTAGTTGATCTTTGATGACTTTTGTCGGGAAGACACCGCGGATCCTCCGGGACGCATTGAGCAACTGCTGCGAACTCGATAATCAAATCCCGACTAGTACTGCGGTGGCCCAAGGCCCGTTGCAAAACTTGGAGGTGGCTTATCAGATTCGCCGGTGATGGGTCGAGATGCGTCGCTTCGACTACTCGGTGCACCATACGGCCAATGGAATGCGTCCAACCAAGTACAAGTGCTAGGCCGTGGAGCAGACGAGGATCGGGCATGGAAACCTTCCACCCCCATGCTGATGCTGATGCAGAGATAGAATGCTGCTGCAGCAAATGTGGTTGGCAAGCAGCAAGCTGCGAATCTTTTTGCGATGCGAAGGTGCGCCGCGAGGCGCCTTCAGCAGCGAAGAAGACTGATTGATCAGTGAGACAAGATGTTGTCTCGTCTCGCCCCGTCGGGCAGCCTGGTTAATGGTTGTATCCGCAGCTTCCGCTTTGCAGCAGAGTGTAGATGAGTGATGCTGACCATTGCGAGTCCTGGCTTGGTGGTGGTGGCATGTTTTCTCATCATCGGGGTGTGCAGCTGTAGACGGCAGGAGCGACGAACTGAGGCTTGTAACCCACCCTGACAAGATACCTAGCATAGCAGCCAGCTGTTGCTAGCACGCCATGTATCCGCGTATAAGATGGAAGTCCTGGTACGACGGATACGGAGTACTTCTTTCCGTATGTCGTTGGATAATTTATTCGGTACACGTACACGAGTAAAGTTACCCAACCACTGGACGTAAATCATCTCAAAGCACGCGACCGTGCAGCGTGCCTCTAGGCGTGACGGTCGGAAATTGGCCGGCTGCTATCGTACCGTCACCGCAGACGCTCAACAAATATCGAGGGGGGGGAGGCTCGCCATACCGAGCCGCGCAAATCTCAAGAGAACAATACGACGCCGGTCTGAGGACCGCGGAAGAGGCAAAACAGTGACGCCTGGATTGGCGCACGTTGAACACGCCTGCAGCACCTTCCGTCGGAAGACTGGTCGACAAACCACAGACAGACAGACAGACAGACAGTCCAAGTCGAGAGAGTCTTGTCAAGTTGGCCGATAGGATGGCGGCACCCAACAAACGCTCCTTGTGCAAGCCATAGGCCAGAGATCCGGTGGACCGGTGGAACAGGACAAAGGATCTGGAACCCAACAATACGCAAAGCCATGCACCAGTGGGACTGGAATACATAAAGAATGCCACTATACGCGTCTAGAGCTCGCTGTTGTAGCGGATTAGGAGTACCGCCGAAGTATCCAACGTTAGCGATGTGGGTCCGCGGTCCGGGGTTGGCGCCATCTGGGTCTTTAAACGTGACACAAAAGCACCAAAGTTTTGCAGTAGTCAGTCATGCTAGGTTGCAGACACCATTTCCTAACCGTATCCCTCCGGCACCAAACCCAAACTCCCCCCCTTCCCCCCCCCCCCCCCCAAAAAAAAAAAAAAGAAAAGAAAAGAAAAAAAGCTCCGGAAGGCCAGGTGAAGCAATCTAAACCAGCTTACTTGGCCGGCCCTAGGGTTGCTGCCAGTCGGACCCGGGCCTTTTCGAACCCGGTGAAGAGGCCACCGTCAGCAAGGACGCTCAAAACTACTACCTGATCGCTCGGTCAAGCAAAAGCCATGTCAAGCCGCTGAGAATTGTTTTTGTTCTTTCTCGAGAATAGGGCTCCACTGACAGCTGAGACTCCAGGCTCCAGTATGTGAACAATTGCGACCAGATGCCCTTTGTACGCTTCAGCCCACTGATTGCGACGGCTGCAGGCAGGGACCAGGCCTGGGTCGTTACACGAACAAGAACGTGGGTTGGCGTCGCTTCCTTGAATACCGACAGCCGACCGTATATCATTATGCTTTCTTGCATTTTGCCAGAGCACACTAATCATGTGCAAGGCCTACGGACTATGGCCACTGTTAGTCGTGGGGAGATGTCATGACTAAAGCACATCCACGTACTCGGTGCTCTGTCTGTATTCTGATTCATTGGCAACAAACCCGACTGAGGGAACACTGCTGCCTGTCTACCCACCTAGGTACCATCTCGTGCCCCGTAGCACAGTATCCGCCGGGCTTGCTTGTGCTAGGACCTCTGTGAAAGTTAAAAAGAGAAGAAGGCTCTTTTGCTCTTCGTTCGTTCAGGAGGGGGAGAGGACCCTGAGGGACTGCTTCATAATTGCCGCCATTTTCCAGTCCTGTACTTGAGAACGTAAAGAAGCCTTCCGCAAAAGCGACCTGTATCTAGACAGAGCCAGGGCTTTTCCAAACCCAAAAAAAAAAAAAAAAAAAAAAGTAACGGTCGACTTGCGACTTGCCTTGGTCGGCATTTACTCAAAGAGACCTTGAACCATGCCGTCCAGAATTGCTTGCCCGGTGAAGCCACCGGCCACCGTCGTTGTCACCGGTGCCAACGGATTCATAGCCCAGCATTGCATCTCGGCTTTACTGAAGACGGGATACGCCGTCGTTGGAACCGTCCGGGCATCATGCAAGATCGGCCCAGTCGAGGCAACTCATAACTCGCACCCGAACCTCCAAGTTGTTGTCGTCGACGACATCACCTCCGCACAGTGTTACCTCGACGCCCTTTCCGGCTCATCACCCAGCGCTATCCTGCACCTGGCCGCTCCCTTCCACTACAGAGCCGACAACTTCGAGAGGGATTTGATGGTACCTGCCGTTCAAGGATCAACGGCGATACTCGAGGCGGCTGGCCATATCGAGAGTGTTGAGCGAGTGGTTCATACGAGCAGCTTCGCCTGCATCTACGACGCCGCGGCCGGCCCGTGCCCTGAAAAGACGTATACTTCCAAGGACTGGAGCCCGCTCACGTACGAGGACGGTGTCAATGCGCCCAACGCGCCGGCTGCGTACCGAGCCAGCAAGACTGCCGCCGAGAAAGCGGCGTGGAGTTTCGTGAGGGAACGAAAGCCGTCATACGATCTCGTCAGCCTATGCCCAACCATGGTCTTTGGTCCTTTTCTTCCCGGGTCAAAGCCCAAGACCATCCTAGACGTCAACACCAGCAACCTCGTGGTATGGTCCGTTGTATCTGCCGGCAAGAACCAGGCCATCCCTCCGACCAAAGGCCCCTGCTGGGTTGACGTTCGGGACGTGGCCGACGCTCATGTCAACGCCCTTCTTGTCCCCGAGGCCGGCGGGGGCCGCTATGTGCTCTGCCAAGGAGTCTACTGCAACCAGGAGCTGGCTGATGTTAGCCGTAGTGTTACTTCCAAATACGCAGAGGAGATCCCCATAGGCGAGCCTGGCAAGAGGGAAAGCCACGCCCATTTCGGTGTAGATGCCAGTGATGCCGAGCGGGTCTTGGGTCTGAAGTGGAGGAAGTTGGAAGATTCCCTGGCGGACCTCGTGCCTCAACTATTCGAGATGGAACGGAACCAAGGTTCTGCTGCATGATTGTGATGGGTTTGAAGACTGCAGCATCGCACTTTGTATGCGATTCAGATCTTCTTCAACTTTTCCCAGACGGGGGGGAGGGGCGGGGAGAAGAGGAGGTGTGTTAATATATATATATATAACTTCTGGTCGACGAACGGAAGCGACTGGTATATTCTTCTCCCTGTACTCACTCTACTTACTTTTTCGAAGCGGACGCCTGCCTCTTTCTGGCCCCGGGAATTTGTTTGGTACGAACTACCTAGTATCGTATGGTCGAGGCCCGCGACGACCAGGGTACAGTCATGACGCAAAATTTGGCATCACCGGGATGAATGATGACGGGGAAAAAAAGGAAAGAGAAGGAGGGAAAAGAATAAGATAATCATGAGTCATGGATTCTGTATGATAGTCTCTTTTCATGGAGTAAGTAATAGGATCCAGGTAGAACTGATGGCGCAATCCAGAGGCAACGCGACGACATGGTTGTGTCAGACGGCATGAGAGCAGTGCTACGCGTTTACATAGTTTTCTACATCTTATCGTCAGGATAACTTGCCCGACAAGATGCTTGCGCCGGCCTGTTCCCGGATCACACTTGATGCATCTGGCTGGATAGGGGATTCTTTCCGCATTGCGGGACGCCTCATGTGCAGGTATACAATAGGGCTGCCCCATGCAGGAGTTGTCGTCGAGTTTCGTCATGCAAAAAGGAGGGCTCTTTTTCCAGTTGCGACAAAGATTGGTGTAAACGGGCATTGGTTGATATCCCGGAGAAGTTTCCGAGTTTATGGGATGTCATTCAGCTCCTAACCATTGATGCCTCGTATGTCAGGCATACAGCCTAATTGTCGCTTTGGAACACCCCCTCTTGCTAGCTCACACACATCTTCTTCAGCTAGCAATAATCAGTCTGCCCCCCAATTGGACAATATTCACACTAATATACCAATACACTGATGTCAAGTATTTTCCGTATACCTATCTACCTACCTACCTACCTACCTACCTACCTAGGTACCGTACCAAGGTTAGGTACCTACGTACGCGCTCCGCATGTGGCAGGCCTTCCTCACCGCCTGCCAAAGTAGGTCACGTAGACCCGAGATAGGCAGGACCTGATAGGCTGAGCTGGTTAGACCAGAAAAACCACACAAGATAACGGCCGACGAAGCTATCGAGACACCAGTCCTAGCCCGTATGTGATCGACTGGAGTCTTCGGATCCAGCCCATCCAGTATCACGACGTATGCTGTAGCTATCAACACAAGCGAACAAAAGGTCCCCCGCGTGCCGTGCGCTGGGCAGACATCCATCTCGTCAGACTTCATGCACATGCAACCCGTTGCTCACGCCAGGCGGCCACTTTGTTTCCAATATCGTTTGAACCTCGCGATCGAGTCGCCAGAGTCAGCCCGCCTGCCTGCCAGTTCAGCGTCGCCTGCAGAGCGTTTCTACCGTGTGCATACCTGCCTAATATACTACATGTAGCCCATCTTTGGTCGACTACGGCTCGTCGCTCTGCGGCCGCAATGCCTCGTCCCAAGGTCCTACCTAGCCAACGACGGCGCGCAGCAGAGGCATGCAACTTCTGCCGCGAAGCCAAGAAGAAATGTAGCGGAACAGCCCCTTGTCCCCATTGCCTTCGCCGCGGCATTGGCTCGCAGTGTATCATCACGCTGCGTCCGCGGGGATCAAGGAACGATACGCCAACAGATGCTGCAACTAGTACAACATCGACCTCGTCGAGGCAGCCCAGGATGAATGTGCAGCATGGCGTAGACAAGGACGATACGGGCGCAGATCCTGTCTTGTCGACTTCCATGTTATCCAGCAATGAAGAGGCGCCGTCTCAAGAGACTGCAGGATCATCCTTTCGACCCCCATCGCCGTCCGAGTCCCGGCCGTGTCTTGAAGGAAGAGATAGTCCCCCTGGACGCCGGAAGCACCGTCTCTCTGATGCTTCATCTGTCTCCGGAAACCATCAATCAAGGATGCTTCTTAACTCACGCGGAGAGAAAGGTGGGTCATGCTCGTGATGCTCTGATCAGTGTTTTGCGTTTTGCCCGTCTTTCAAGGTCGGAGGGAGTCCGCGGGAGAGTCACGACAGAGACAGGGACGAAAACTAACCTTGCCTTCTCAGTGTATATTGGAGGTGCTGCCTCGTTATCATTCTTGCAATTAGTTCGTTCTATTGTTGCGGATCAGATTGGCCCTTCTCAGTTCTCTCATAATGACACAAGCGAAACTATGCTGGAAAAGGAGCATCCTCAATCAACGACGAGTATTCCTGTATTGAGAGTCGCCGACCTGGATATTGAATCAAAGACCGTATATTCCCAATGTTTTCACACAGTGGTGAGTTATCCATCCCATCCTGCCCCGTGTCGAAACGGGTCACTGTAATCGGAGCTCATGGTATTGACTGGAGATCAAGACCGAGGGCTTTATCGATATGTTTGGTGCTTCCGAGGTTGAGGAATACATGATGCTGTCGGATGAGACAGGCTGTAGCCCTCAGAAGCGTGCGACGTTTGGCATCGTCATTGCAATCGGTGCCCAATGCAAGTCCGCAAATAGCGCGCAAGACATTGGCCAGGACTACTTCAGGAAGGCCCAGTCGGAGGCGTTTACGGGCATGTTGGAAGATCCCGATATTGACGTCGTGCGCTCATTTGTCCTCATGGCATTTTATCTGCTGGGCGAATGTCGACGAAATGCTGCGTTCATGTATTTGGGGATTGCGACCCGAGCCGCCGTAGCGCTCGGGCTGCACAGCCGTGAGTCTTACCAGGACTTGAATGACCCCAAGGAGAATCTGAGGTGAGCCGTCAGTGTCAGTCATAAGCGTTCAGCCATACGGGATGCTAAGGGGGGGAAAATAAAAACAAAAAAAATTCAGACTGCGAGTCTGGGTCAGTCTACGCATCGTCGACATGCTGGTAAACTCGATTCTGGGCCGTCCTGCTGCCACAGCAGGTCTGAATTCCGACATCAACGCCATTATTTATGATTTGTCCCAGACCGAAATATCGGATGACCTAGCCCGCTTGGTTGCGTCGCACCAGATCGTCTCCATCATCAATGGGATAGTAGACACCATGTACGATCGAAAAGAAATATCTACGCCCGTTGTTGAGTCCCTCTTGAACGAGATTGAAACCTGGTCACAGAATCTGCCGAGCTGCCTCCAGTCGCCAGGGCAACGTTTGCAGTCGTCAGGGGGCAAGAACACGAAAGGGGCCATCGGCAGCGTCCATGTATCATGCTTATACTACTTTGCCGTCACTCTCGTCACGCGGCCCATTCTCATATCCACATTGACTTGTCCGCCAGCAAGTGGGGGACAGGGGCAGACCCAGCAGCTGGCCTCAGCCTGTCTGGATGCGGCGGTGTACCTGGTTCAGACATGCGTGGATGCAAGAAAGATGGATCTCTTATACGGCAACATGTGCATCATGAAGTAAGTTTCTGCAGAGGTGCCCAAGCTGGAATTAGCTTTGGATGTCAATGCTCATCGGTGTTTTCTATTCAGGGCGCTTGTCTTCGCCGCAGGACTAGTTTTGGGGTTCGAGATATTTGCAAAGCGGTCTATCGAATACGATGTTGAAACGGCGTTTAATGGCGCGCGTGACATCCTCAGCTTCATTGCCACGCAAAGTCCCCAGGCAGGCCACTATTATGAGATCCTGACGCTTCTATCCAACGCAATATCCAAGCAGCGCCAGAACATCGCTGTTACCGGACGGAGCCGATATGTGTCCAGGATTTTCACGCTTCAAGAAGAGACTGGGGCAACGTCGGAAGAACTGAGGGAAGACGAAGGTCGATTCACGCCAATGTTGACCAACTTGATTCCTGAACCGAGAGAGGACGGGGCCAACTCGATTGGCGGAAATCGTACACCTTCGGAGGCAGGGCAGGAAGTTTTCTTAGGATGGGACAGTCTCGACATATCACAGTGGGACAGCTTTCCTTTTGTCACTTGATGCTATGAATACTACGAAACTGCAACGAGTGCCAAGGACGAGCAAGGCGTTTGGTATTGCTAGGTATGATTTGTATGTGCTTGGGATTTTTTTTTTTTTCTATTCTTTTTTTTTTTTATAGCGGCACAGTATTTACTCTTGTACAACTTGGTTTCTGATGACATGGACGCAAGTAGCAATTCTCGACCTGCAGTCAAGTCAATGCAGTGTTCCAAAAGATTGTTCAAAAATGCCGCAATGCATCACAGCGGATTGCGCGACCATGTTGGTAGAACTGGGCAAACCTTGCCGTTCCGACATGCGGATAGCGGAGGATGCACAAAAAAAAAGCCGCACTACAAACGCCAACTTGACTCCGCTGCGCGGGCAAGGCATCTCCTCGCTTTTCCCTTCTTGCGTTCAATTCGATCCGTTCGAACCGATTGTAGTTTGGGGGTTACAATACACTTCCCGCTGCGCGCAAGAGTCGTTGAGTGGCGGAACGTATCCGACCATGGCGGATCACGCACCTCCGCTGGCTATAGTCGGGACGTTGCCATCAACGGGTAACCAACTGAGCCAAGGGGGAAAAAAAGAAAGAAAAAAAAAAAGTACAGTGCGACCTCACTTCCGATGTTCGTTTCCTTTTTGCGATGATTAAGCTTTTCCAATCCGGTGGCTATATAGCAAGGTTCACAAGCCTCAATAAATTCACTCGAGTCTCCAGGGCTATTACACAGACGAACTATATCATATACCCATCCCATCCAACCCAGCCAAGACAGGAATAGATCAGAAATATTTATATATATATATATATATATATAACTTTATCAACAGATTTTCCAACATTGCCTTCATCATAATGGGCTCAATCTCCGCACCAGGCTGGCGAAGCATCAGCGTCGGCGTCATCGGCGGTGGCATAGGAGGCATGTCGGTGGCCATCGCGCTGCGGAGAGCCGGGCACGAGGTGACCATCTACGAGAAGTCGGATTTCGCAGGCGAGGTCGGCGCCTCGGTGTCGTGCGCGGCCAACGGCACCAGGTGGCTTCACGAGTGGGAGGTGGACGTGGCCAAGGGCGATCCCGTCGTGCTGCGGAAGCTGATCAACCGGGACTGGAAGACGGGCGAGCCGGTCAGCGTGTATGACTTGGCCGACTACGAGGAGAGATGGGGGCACGTGTACAACATGTTCCATCGGCAGTATATGCATGCCATGCTGAAGGACAGCGCGCTGCAGGAGGAGGGCAGGGGCCGGCCGGCAAAGTTGGTTGTCAACCACAAGGTTTGTTTCTTGTTCTGCTCTGCTCTGCTCTGCTCTGCTCTGCTCTGCTCTGCTCTGCTTCGGCGCTGCGACATTTGCTTCTGACTGGCTGACCGTCGTTGGGGAACATCTCCTAGTGCAAGCACGTCGATGTAGACACGGGCAGAATCACGTTTGAGAACGGGGTGACGGTGCAGCACGAGCTCGTCGTCGGCGCCGACGGCATCGGGTCCGCGGTCCGCGGCGCCATGGGCATCCATCCGCAAAAGAGGCCGTCGGACCAGTCCTGCCTGCACGCCAACGTGACGACCGAGGAGGCGGTCCGGCTCGGCCTCGTCGACTACTCGCTCAACAGCGCGCTCGAGTACTGGGGCGGGCAGGAGGGCAAATGGGACAAGATCGTGCTGTCGCCCTGCAACGCGGGCAAGCTTCTCTCGTACTACTGCTTCTTCCCGCGCGAGCAGGGCGACTACGCCAACCAGACCTGGGCGGGCGCCGACCTGCCGACCGAGGACCTGCTGCGGCCGTACCCGGAGCTCGACCCCCGGGTCCGGAGCCACCTCGCGATCGGCCGGGAGATCCGGCCGTGGCGCCTCTGGATCCACGACCCGTACCCGTTCCTCGCCCGCGGCACGGCCTGCCTGCTCGGCGACGCCGGCCATTCCATGATGCCCCATCAGAGCCAGGGCGCCTGCATGGCCATCGAGGACGCCGCCGCGCTGGGCATCCTGCTGGACGCCGACCACTTCGCCGGCGACCTGGCCGAGGCGCTCGCCGTCTACAGCGAGATCAGGCTGCCGCGCGTCACGCGCGTGCAGTCGGCCGCCGCAAAGGCCGCCTACAACATCAACGAGAGAATCGGTAAGCGCTGCCACGCTGTGCAAAGAAATCCTAAAAACCCCCGTTGCGCTGAAACAAGGCCCGGTCGCAGGCTTCTCCGTCAACACCTCTACGTCGACTTACACCGTCGAGGACCCGAAGAAGATCCTGACTATCGAGGAGATGAATGCGTGAGATTTTGTCCCCTTCTCTGCTCTCTCATCTTTTTACCCTTTTTGATCCTGACGCAGCCGTGACTGATGGGCGGTAGGTACGACATGTACAAGGACGTGGAGGAGCATCTTGCTCGGCGCAGGGGCGACGTCTTTGCCGACAAGTACCTCAATGGATTGCCGATAGGGCTCCAGCTGCCTAATGGCGTTGTGATAGGGCAGTGAGGACTTTTTTTTCGGGGGGGGGGGGGG
>JFZS01000090.1:0-83875 GCA_000709145.1 Balansia obtecta B249
GTCGTTCCCCCCTCCTCTCTTTGTATATAAAAATGGCCACGTCTCACGAATAGATTCCCTGGAAGGAAACCATGAAATGATTTGAAAATCCTAGTGATAATGTCTGAAGTATTCATAACCGACTTCATCACCATGGTTGCGCATTCTCCATCTAGCCAAAACAGGGAAAGGATCGACTACGAGGCAAACTCATCTAAACAAGGACTGATATAATAGATGGAGAGAAGAGAAAATTGGGGGAACGCGAATACGAGGAGGATGGTGCAAGAGTAGGGAACAGATCATATCAGCATTTTAGCACTGGAACAAGCCGACTATAGCTCGAGGTAAGCTCGATTTAAAAGTGCACATATTATGTCAACTACGATACACTACACGAGGTGATGCTAAACAAAAAATTGATACACACTAATCCATGCGGTTCTTCTCTGATGACAGCTCAGGCGTGTTTGACCCTGTGCCCATGTTAGCCTCCAATCCACGATGCGCCGGCGCAACGCCAGGAATAACTGTCTCGTCTCTTGTCAGCACAGGCGGGCCGTGGAAGTTGTGGCGCGCGTAGACAATGTACCAGACTATGGCAATGGTAGCAAATCCTGCAAACACAACAGAGGCGTAGTTCATCGTGGTGGCTTCGACGGGTAGCGTAACGGGCATGCAGAAAATGACAAGGGCGACAAGGATCCACACGACACAAATGATGTTGATCACGGGCCCGAATTTGCCGAGGGAGTAAGGAGAGTGCCTGACGGCTTCTCTGCGGCGGGCGAGAAGCACCAGGACGGGGACACAGTACGACATGCCCAGACAGATGGTGGCAACACCAGTGAAGGAGTTAAAGGCGGAGACGGACCCGAAATATATGCAGCCGAGGAGGCAGTCTACAAGAGTGGACAGAATCAAGGCCCAGACAGGCATGTTGAGCTTCTTGTTGACCTTGGACCACAAGTGGTAGCCAGGAATGGCTCCGTCACGAGCAAAGGCATAGGTGCATCGCGAGGCTGCAGTCAAGGCGCCGATTCCTGCAAACATCATGATGCCCAAAATCAGGAACAGCAGGCCAAAGCCACCAGCGTTTGAGCCAGTAACAGTCTTGAACAGCAGGCCAATGGGTTGAGCTTCCTCGAGCAATCTGCTGATGTCGGGCATGACAAAGAGCAAGGGGATGATGAAGATGACGCCAGTAATACCGGCGGCCACGACGGAGAGCACAATGGCCTTGGGAACTTCGCGCTCTGGGTTCTGCACTTCTTCGCACATGGCGGCTACCATGCCGTACCCGGTGAGGACATAGGCGGCTAGCACATGAGACGTCAGTCATGTTGTGCCACAGGACGGACATGTATATATATGTGTGCGTGTGTGTGTGTGTGCGCGCGCGCGCGCGTTTGCATTAGAGCAGCGGAGGAACTATGTGTGACTCACGAGACAATAAACCAACGAAAAAAGACCATGCGGTAGGCCAGCCACTCGACGAAGCATCATAGTGTCCAAAGACAAACTCTGCAGAACGCCTCTCCGGGGCCATGACGAGAATGGTAATCATGATGATGAGAACACTGGCCGCAGTCCAGTAGATGCAAATCTTGTTGATCAGGTCCAGATACTTCGAGCCAAAGGCATTGACCAAGGCGCAAATCAGGGTGATGGCCCAGAAGCATAAGACCGTCTGCCATTGGGTGGCAACGTAGTCTGGATTGAAAATGGTGATGGCGCTGAGAATCAACTGGGCACCGCCGAAGTTGATGGACAGAGTAACGGTCCAGTTGCCGACCAGGGTAAGCCAGCCGTCGACAAAACTCACGGCGGGAGCCCATTTGCGGGTGCTCAACATGGCAGACCAGTAATAGACGCCGCCGGCGGTAGGATAGACGGCGCAGATCTCGGCGAGAGAGGCGGCGATGCAGACGGAGATGAGAGACACAAGGACCCAGCCCCAGAGGACGGAGACGGATTGACCGTTGTTCAGGGTGATGTAGATGGTGGTTGAGATGCCATACGGTACAGCCATGATGGCAAATGAGAGGCCCAGGATGCTCATCATGCTGAGGCTCCGGGGGAGTTCGCTCTTGTAGCCAAGATTGGCGAGCGCCTGGTCGGCCGCGGCGCTGGCCGAGAGACGTCGTTCGGCCATGCTGGCTCTGGATGACCGTGTTTGTGCTGAGGATTGGAAACTTTTGCCGTGTGTGTAATTCAGCTAGCTTGGCAACGCTGTTTGGCGGATATGCGGATTGGACGTCGAGGACGTGCACATGGTCTGTCTGGTCGAGTTGTCTATGCCGAAGGAGGTCGATGACGATGACAACGTAGGCGAAGAGGCTGGGGAACGACGGAGACGATGGGGCCGACGGAGAATTAACACTTGGTGTTTTTAAACTATTTTTCTGCCGCTGCTGTCTTTCTCCCTCGTCCGCTAGGCTGAGAAAGGACAGAGGGATAGATAAACAAACAGAAAGGTGCTCGAGTGCGAGGTTCGGGTAAGACAGAGAGGCTCCAGTTCGCCCTCTCCCAGCCTTTTACGAACTCATCCCCAGCTCCTTCCTCCCCTTCCTCCCCTTCCCTTTTCAGCGAAGCCAAGGACGGCGCGCTCAGCCGCCGAGCCAAGCCAGTGGCACTCCCTTGCCCGCTCTCTTTCCCGGTCTCTCGCCCACTTTGTTCTTATCTGTCACGATATATGCTCGTCCGCCCCCCTCCTCCCCCACCTCTTCTTCCCCCACGTCCAGCCCCCGGTCGCACGACACGAACACGTCGGCGTCTCCCGCTCAACCATGGGTCAGTGCTCGCTCTACCGCTGTATCGATCGCGCACAGTCACAGTGAGGCAGGCGGGCGAAGGGAAGTCAAGGCCCCCAAGGCCCCAAAGGCACTCAAAGCCCTCAAAGCCCTCAAAGCCCCAATGAATTGGATGGCGTCATTTCGCTGTCTCGACGCAGCACAAACGTTCCCATCTTTGTTTTTGTCCTCCATCATCAGCGGGTTCCCGCTACGGCTATAAATCAGATTTGTCGATGCGAGGTACGAGCCCCTGCATGATGGTTGAAAAGCATGACCCCAGGCCAAAGCAGCCCAGCCAAGTCCGGGGTTGATGATCCATGGCGTGGCATCCACTTCAACAAGCTTATCGAATCACGCAATTCCAGTTTCAAGCAAATCAATTCTCACTTTACCACCAGTGAGACTTATCGGCGTCTGCCAGAAAACAACAAGTTGATCAATTCAAATCCTCATCTCGTTGCATCAGTTTTACTGGAACTTTCCGAGACCGCGCTGCGTCTCTCACGTCCTCACGCCGCTAGTTCGAGCCGGCGAGCTTGGCAAATGGGAATGAGTAATTGAACGGACAGCAACGCATCCTTGAAAGCACAGCATCTCCTGAGCTTAAAAGCGGAAGATTCACCCTTGCTGGCTAACCCGTTAGCGCACGCAACACGACTCACATTCCCACCAGAGATAACACACCATGCCCATGTCTAGTCAACCATTACCTAGTCCAAACGATTTTCTGGCCGACTCTAGACTATCAGTGTCTTGAAGCCTTCGTCTGCGTCACAGGCGGCAAAATGACGAGCACAAATCCCCCGTAATCCCACGTACCTGATTCCGTGAAGCAAAGCAACGACGGCTCTGCGAAGAAATTGGTCTGCAGCGGCGCCACCTTCCGCTTTGGGTATAGTAGCAGCTATTGTCCGCAGTCGTGTGACGCTGTACGTAGTACTTTGCCTGTGATTCAATCGGCAGACGGCAGACGACAGACGGCAGACGGCGCTGGTTTCTGGCACACCAACATGTACTGCAACCTTGGATGGTCTTGCCATTCCTCCAAGTGCATGTAGATTACAACCTCTTCCCGCATTTGATGACAGGGGGGGGTTAAAATTGCGACATTGCGGACGCGGTGGTGACTTTCTAACTCGCTGTTACTGGCGGAATTGCCGGAGCATAATATGTAGAAATACTTGCTCAAGGCTTAAGAAAGATGGTATTTTTAAACAAAGCTGTGCCGGAAGGCGCAGCGTTGCGCCGGAGGGTGCAAAAGCGTGCCTGCCAGCTTTGCTTCTTTAATAAGAGGTCCAAGGTTCTGCGCTACTACAATTACTAGCTATATGTCATTCAAACTCATGTTTTAATTAGTCTAGAAGGCCTTGTTTTGCTGTAATTAGCTAGAAAATTGAAGCTAGTACGTACCTTACGATGTAGTTGCTGTAGTGTTTAGTAGTGCAAGAAGCAGCTTGCTTCCCGCATTCTATAAGACCTACCTACTAGCAGCAAGCAGCAAGACCTAGCAGCAGCAACAACTCACACAGCTTTGCGCCACTTATATCAGGGTCTCTTCGCTGCCATCGGATATTATACGACCACGACTAATTTTTATGTGCAACCAATGCGTGTATATAGTTGCATTCGATCCTTCCTGCGGTTGCAACTAGTTCAACGTACATGGAGGCAAGTGATGCGGGGAATCTGCTATATGGCCATAAATCTCAGAAATACGGTAGGTAGATCCAAAGATGAAGTAGGTGAATACAAGATCAAATGCTAGAGGTATACTTCCCCCATTGCTATAGAAAAAAACCTCGCCCTTGCGGTGGGATAGTATTGAAGGTGCACCTGTCTTCCTTACAGACACTTGTCAGCCAGACCGAATTCTGCAAACAAGTTCAGTACCGCGTTCCCAAGAATATTGCGTCCAACTTGGGCGACACCGCGAGCTTGTTCCACGGAGATCACATTGAGCTTCGAGAGGACGCGACAGCAGGGTATGACAGGCCTACCTTGTACTGGAATGCCCAAGGTCGACTCCTCCGCTGGCACGGTACATACAGCACGCTAAGGGGGCACGATCAACGTCAAGTGTCTCCCAGAGCCGACTTTATAATGTTCTGTTAAAGCAAGGCTTTTCTTTGGGAGAGACATGTATTGTTTCGAACAATCGATCTGATAACGCGTGGCTAGCGGCAGTGTGCATTCGAGAGCAGTTTACCAGACGCGACGAGATACATTGCATGGCAAGACATTGTACAAGTTGTAGAATCTCTTAGAGCTGAATCACGGTGTTTTGGCCGATGTTTGAGACGATGAACCGTTATCGAGGTACAGCTTATATGAGTGAGCGGCGGCACTTCTCCGTCGCCAGCGCTTCGAACCAATCGCAAATTAACTCGCGTGGCCGGTCGTCTTCCAGTACTTCGATGTTCATCAATGAAGTAATGAAGGTTCCATTTACATCCATCAGTCCACAGAAGCTTGGGCTACCCTCAAAACCGTCTTGTTGCATCCAGCCGTTCCCTACTCGTCACTTTACTTCTCTCTGATTTCACCTCCGCATACATAAAATGCCCACCACCCTGCGTGGGAAGGCCAGATACTCACCAAGAATTCTCTTTGCCGCACCAAAGTTTCAATGACTCACGTTGTCGTGAAAGTCATACGGTCGTGCGATCAAATTTGCCGATATCTTGACCTCTCACCAGACTACGCTATTCACTGTGATACCTTCTCCACTGTATAAGGCTAACGCTGATGCTTTTATTAGCCTCGTCTTGCCTATTTCACGAGGACCTCAAGGTCAGAAGAGCAGTGTCCATGACGGGTACGAATCCCTGGCAGGCAATAGACATGGCAACCGTCCATTAGAACCAAGCCCGTTTTGACAGTTCGATAGAGTGCCCACGCATCACGGTTCGGCGACCAGTACATCCTTCCCAAGTTGCGAAGGGTTAATCATGGCGTTCGCAAAACGGAATGTTTTTTTTCCTCGCATGAACAAACGAATAGGCTTCCCTACAAGACACCATTTCGTTTTACATGCCGAGGCCTTATGTCAGGGAAAATTGAATATCTTAAGACCTAGGCAACATGTCTGTTCACCTAGTTCACGCCACGCAATGTCTCAAAAGGCTCTTGTTTGTACTTCTGCTTTAACAGTTAAGTTCAATTTCAAAATCGCTTCTATCTCTTATGATGATATTATTCCCACCGGCTTGGCCCGCCTTTTCACCCCTTTTTTGCAAGTGTTTTTTCAAAACACATGAACCTATATAATAACAAATCGCTTATACCCAGGCCGCTGCTAATGTTGTTCTGTCATTCAAGGCAGATATGAATTGCGTCGCGGAAAGAAAATCATTTGGGCAGGGAACAGTCCCCCCAAGTGAGAAAAAAAAATGCAGTAGAGAAGAAGGGAAGAAAAACAAGGCGTGAATTTTTTTTTGTGACCGCGTTTCAATCATCCACGTCTTCATCTCGTCCAGGATACATGATATCCTGCTTAATGACAGCTCTGACATGATTGAATAACACGAATAGGTACATGGAAACCAGGCAAATGCTCAGAGACGTGGCAAACCATAGCACGACCTCGCTGTCCAGCTCCTTTCCGATAGATATCGTGGCCAGAATAAAGCCCGTGTTGGGAAAGACCATGGCCCACCAGCCTAGGTGGAAGTACTTGGGCGGAGACTGGATGACAGCTATAGCGGCAATACCAAACCACCAAAGACTGAGAGACCACAGGAAGATGGCAGCTATCAAGGCCATTATTCGAATGACCCCGACGTCAAAGGTTGTGTCGTCTAGGCCGATGTCAACGGTTGGCGGCAAATTCTTGGCCATGCCGATAAGTGCCAAGGCCGTGAAAGCCGGCGGACCCACACACATGAACAGGCCCGGCCGATGCTCCCGATTTGGCAATCCCGCCTGCATGAGGCGTCCAACCATGTGAGCGTACATCAGGACGGCAACGGCGAACCCCAAGCCTTGGCACGTCAAGCCGGCAACGATGATGGGCACGGCGGCGGCTTCCGGCTGCGTCTCGGCGATGACGGACGCAATCGTGCCGGACAACATGATGGGGAAGATGGGCAGGATCCAGGTCGGCATCATCGTCGTCAGGGCAAAGTTGTGTGCTGCGAAGACAAAGCTGTACTGCCCGATGGCCAGGATGAGCGTCACGGCAACATATGCCCAAAAGGCGCCCGAGATGGCCCAGACAAGCCCGCTGTCCTGGTTCGGTATGACATAGCGGTCCGTGCTCGTGATTAACGTGGCTATGGAGAGGAAGAAGGTCGGCAGGAAGAAGCCTTCTCTGTGATGTTTCATGGACTTTGCCATGGCCCCACGGTGGAGGAGGAATCGGGCGACCATCATGGCGGAGAGGAAGAGGAATATGATGATGTTGATGATGTATACAGCGAATCCGATTGACCTTAGTCCGGGGAACTTGTGTGGTTGGGCATACATGAGCATGGCGAGTCCGCCAGTACTCATAGGCAAGGTGTACCACGCCCATGTGAGATGTTGGAGTCGTTGCCTGAGTCCCAATCTAGGCCGTTTAGGATCGTAGATATCGACGCCGCGGTGTATTTCTTCTTTCTCGCACCCAAGCCGGCTCGCACACTGAGCCTCGAGGGCAGATGATGACGCCATTCTCTCAGTGTGTCCTTGGTTATTGTCTGTGCCAGATGGCAACTTGCTGTCGACATCGGCTTTGAAAGTAAGACGCCGGTCAGTGAGAGATGATGAGGAATTGCACCTGGTCGGCCTGCCGGACTCGGACCAGTTGCTGGAATTTGCTCGCTCACGCATCCTCGAATCGCGAAGCGAGAAGAAGACGGAGGAAATGAAAACTATCTGGAAGACGAAGGAACAAGAGCTATCTGGTAGCACAGTGGGTGATGCAGCATTCGGGAGCAACACACTTAAATAAGAAACTACCACGGTTCCGAAGGGCAGTTGAACCACAAAACACAAGGGGCTGTTTTAGAGAGTACAATACGACCCCTGGATGGATGTTACAAATCTACTTGAAGGGGTGCTTTGGGCCAATTACATGGCACGTCAGGAATAGGTATGACATAGAGTGGAGACAGAAGGTACTTTAGTTTCAACGTTGATTATATAGAAAGATAAGTCTCCATCGGGCAGTGCTTGAGCCTTGTGTATCCACCTCTGTATCTCTTAACAGAGACCACATAAATTTACTATTTCAAATTGTTAGCCAGATACCCAGCTGGTGGAGCAAAGTGGGGCATGTAGATTTGTAAAATCCTCCAGGGGCTGTATCGTATGGGAAAGGTTTGAAGCTTCGTGTGAACCGTTTACGCCCAATGTGCACAGCCAGCCTTGAAGAAAGGATTTGCCGCGGGTCCACAAACGATGGCAGGTAGTCGGTATCTGAGTTGAGGTAAAAGTGGGAGCAGAGGCGATGCAACGTACCCCCTGGCTCCAAGGATGCGAACCGAATTTTCTTCTTCTTCTCGCGTTTCAATCGACGACACTGTCTGGTGTTTGATTATCAAGACACACCAGGGTGTTTGTTACTGTTTCCGATGCCCGCCGGACGGCCGTACTTGCCAAGAACATGACGGAACAGAAATGCAAGGCCATGTATGTACAACCGATGATAATCATCCCCGTGGCAGAGATAAGTCTCTTCATGAATCCGAGTATACAGCTTGCGTCATTGGTCCATTGTCCCCGTTGTAATCAGAACTATCCTGACTAGCTGATTTACCGTGGTTAGGGGCCACGGAGAGAAGATAACCAAGGGCTGTTCGCACGAAGTGACTGTGCTGCCGGTAAGTTTCCGCATTGCACACGAAGCGAATCAATCTAAATCTCTGCCAAAAAAAATAAATAAAAAATAAAAAAAAACTTGATCGTACTATCTAAAGACAGGGAGAAGAGTGAAAAATGCTCGAGTAAAAGATTAGAAGCGTTGGGAGCGGTATCCATTTCCGTAACGGTGAGCTAAAATCAAAAAATTTCCTCGTAAATGTCGCAAAGTAGCCCTCTATCACGAGTTTGGAGGTTTCTTATCAAACCCCTGCTTGCTACGCCACCATGTTTCGCCGCATGGGAAGCCCGACACTAAGTCAAAGCCCGTATCTTGCCAAGACAGTTGGCCGCCACGCCAAGGGACTTTCACCGGCAGGCACAAAAGGCAGGCACATCGATCCGATCTGCATTCTAACACGGAGCGTAGTGGATCGGCCCTGATCTGTTTGCCGCTCCGACCGGGTCGGCCGTGGTGTTGTTGCTGACCTCTGTTGACAGACGGACTTTAGCTACGACAAGCAGGCCAAGAGGTACGGGCTTCTTTAGCTTTTCTGCTCCACTGGGTAGCAAGCAAGCTGTCAATATCACTGCCTTCAACATATGCGTGCGTTTTCAGTGTATGCGTCGCTATATACATAGCTTACCGACGTTCGATTGTCCTGAAGGACTGTCCTGAAGAATTGCGCTTCAAATCGCTTGTTGTAGCTATTGGCGAGGATATTGCTGGCATGTCATAGCACCGGAGATTTCAAATCGGACAAAAACCCAAGTTCTCGATGCCGTCACATACATGTAACCTATCGCTTAACTCGAAGAACTCCGGCCTCCAAATGCCACGCGGCCATGTAAGTTCCGGCGAACCCGCTCTGCCGTAATTTACATGTCATCTCGAGGCCGGAACGGTGATAATAGCTAACTATCGTGCATCTTTTATCGGACCGAAATAGTCGCACTGCCACCCGACGGCGTTCCGTTGGCCTCGAGACCCATTGCGGTACCTACGGTGCTTCTTGTTGTTCGAATCGGACGATATAGAGATACGGAGGGAGAGCAAAAAGAAGAATAGGAATTACAGAAATCGGCAGTGATCACCGACCGACCAACGAGTTGACTTAGCGCCAGGACTAGATTTTAGTTGGCATTACCAGCTTGCAAGCGGAAAAGAAAAGAAAGCACCGTGTAGTGTACATTACCATGGAACAGGTAATTACAGCATACAGCAGCTTGCCAGGAGCCGAGAGAGGCATGCGAGAATGGAAGAAGGAACAAAACACAGATGAATGTTTGAGCTTCAGATTTGTCCTGAGGAAATGGATGCGGTAAATTGCGATAGTCTGTTCATGCAAGACGGGAGTCACGGATCGTTGGGGCGGGCTGCCTAGTTGGACCGGCCCTAACCAGGATTAGTTTAGAGGATTGCCAAGGCCGTGGTTGGCTATTCTTTGGCGATTCTTTTTAAAACATTTTTCAACGCCTATCAACAGGGATTATTCACCAATAAGACACGCTCTCTCCAAGGGGCTTCGTAGTCAGAATGTGCTGCGCGATAAAAGTCCTTTAGTTATCTCAACTGCGAAGATTGGCAGTAGGTTAGGTTTAGTCACTTAGTAATGATTTTTAACGACATTACATCCAAGGTCAGTGAGAGTTTTATAATCCAGTAGCTTTGATGTTGGAAGCTACATTACAGCTTGTAAGACTTATAGTGTGATACAACCGTTGAGGTCCTAGTTACTACCTAGGCCTATTGATACTTCCAGTCTGCGGAGTACTGTCTCTGGTACTACTCTGTCACGTTAAAAAAGATTTGGCAAGGTGATGTTCTCAGAGGCTAAGCGTTTACTCAGGAGTTGTGGGGCTTCCATCCACGTGTTGAACCCGCTTTTTGATTGGAGCGTCGTGTGTGATGCTCCGTCTTTTTTTTCTTTTTCTTTTTTTCTTTTTTCTGTTCTTTTGTTCTTCAAGCCAGCCGAAAATCATCGCGCCGGCCTTTACCAAAAGCTTGGTGAGGTGGCTCATGAGAGCTTGGGAGTGAGTGCATAAACATCACCAGGAACCGGCTTGGCGCGCCATGGTGCGCAAAGCCCAGCATAGAGGTGATTACGAAGTACTGACGTCCTTCCTGATGTACCTGAAACTCTGAAACCGTCGACATTCACTTCGGCATTTGGGGGGTAATTTGAAATACCCTGCGGGTTTACCCTTGCGAACTTAATGTAATAAAACGGAGTGCTTGACCACATTCACGTGAAAACCGGCGAAGCCAGAGGCAGTTCACATGTCACGCATACGCTTACGCGTCGGACCCTGTCCAGCGCCCCCAAATGGCAAACTCGTCACATTGATGGTTGCCAGGGCTTTCCGGATCCGAAGTCGCCGCCAAGATTTGCGCTGCACTACGAAGCACCGAGTGCATGGTCGACTTGGCATAATCTGCAAAGTGGACTTGAGTAGCTCTCGCCAAAAGTCGTGGTGGGGAAACTCCAACAAACGAAGCAGCGGGAACCCAAGCGGTTTTTGCCAAGAAACCGGTTGGGTGCTATCAGGAACAGGCGATAGATAAGAGGCAGAAATTGGAGTACGGGCCTCGAGTCAGAATCGGGCTCTCGAGTCATATTCCATGGTTTTGTGCACTCGCCTTGCACTTGGCAAACAAACCAACATAAGCCGTCTCAGACAAGCAACTACAGGACAGCCACAACCGTATTTTGTGTAGTAGGGTTCGTTTGGGCAATGAGAGAACAAGAGAACAAGAGCATGTTACGTCGTTGCATGAGTTGTGGTCTCGTGGCAGGGATGTGACGAGCCTTGGTCAGGGTTCCTATCCTCACCAACTGCCGCTTCGGCCCCCTATCTTTCCCATGTGGCGTCACTTCACGGGACGATTAAATCTATAGGTCTGTGGCGTTCGAGATGCCGGACGCCCCCTTAGATGATGGATTGTTTTTTCAGGGCCGCAGCACACTTCAACACCCGTCACTTCTTGGCGCCAAGACGCAACTCAATCATAACATGCATGCGGAAGGTAGCGTTGAAGGATCCCTGATATGTTTCGGGAGGGGGCGTGGCATGTTTGCCTTCGTTCATGCTGTGCGTCGCCAGTTACCCAAGTTGCGATAAGATCAGGAGGCGCAGTCCATCAAACGGACGCTTGCCGGATGCCAAGGACAAATGTCTGCCAAGATGCAATGTGGTCTGGCAGCAACAACGTTACTAGCGCGATAGATCACGAATGTTGACTCAAACAAGTAAGCCGGGGCACACCCTTTTCCTTGGCGGGCGGGTAGAGACCGATTTGACAGCAAATAACGCCTCACAAATTTACCTCATCATAGACGGGAAAACCCGAGGACGGTCTTTGCCCTGCTCTCCCAAGCACCTATGGAATCTGATGGTGTACTCGGAGACATCATTCGCGGCATCTCCCATAAGCGCTTGGGGGTGTTTAGCTAAAAGGCGTTATGTGTAATTTCTCAGCTGTTTTCGGCTTTATCGGTAGATAGGCTAGCGAGGGCAAGTGGAAAAGGCTGTGCATGAAACAACTCTATTATACGAAACAAGTTGAATTCTAAAGAGTTTTTCTTGTATCTTCAGGTAAGCAATGTGGTTCCATTGGGTGATCTTGGCAGTTGGGCAGGATCCCAGACCTCAGATACCGAGGTTGCATTGCGCTTGCTGCACAGCCCAGGCTTGGACAGGACCATGGGTGGGTGACAGGTACTACAGGAGGAGGAGTAGTGAAACCTGGACGCTGCGGTGGCATGTTAGCTGACTGACTGACATGATATGGTATGATAATTCCAAAGGCGGCATACTGATATTGAGCTTGAATGCCACATGCCAACGTCGCTGGCGGAAAACGGCCGATGGCACGGAGCGAAGCAAGGCGATGAAGCGAAGTTAGAATTGATAGTCGCGATAACAGCGAGAGGACGAGAACGATGCGGCGGCAAGCAGCACAGGACCGGCAATGTGGCTGGATGTTTGTGTATTGTATCGTATCGTGCTGCAATTTGCTGCAATGTAAATATCGGCCTTGGGAGTGAGTCGACGAGTAGTTGCGGAAACTACCATGAGGGCGCCATGCTCTGGGGATCATGAACACCGGACAAGATGCCACGATGACTAACTTCTTCCTACAATCTGTGCGTAAGCCTCAAGCCCTGTTATGACAAATGCTTGAGCAAGGGGCTTAGTGCGTTAAATCTATGTGTAGCACGATACGCGAATCACCACAATAAGTATTAGTAATACGATGTGATAAACATTAGGCGAGTTGATCATAATAATACTAGTATCATGTGATTGGCGCAAAATATTTTGCGCCTGAGCGTATGCCAAGTACAATACAACTATAGTCCGGGAGGCCCTGTTTCCGTGGGCGGTAAAGAGGCGTCGAAACTCGTCGCTCTCTCACAGCTTTTCGAAATTGCAAGCAGCATGCCCATCGATTAGCTCTCTTGATAATGCCAGCTCATCTTGTTCAAAACGAAGACGCAAAAAGCTCAACAATGTCACTTACTCGTTCGTCATACAACTCGGGACTGGTCAATGTGCAGTGGAGTTTATAACGAGACAACTGCGAGAGAGTGTCTTGATTGCGTAACACAGTCATTTTTTTTGGTAGCTCATCGTTCTCTAGTTAGTGTACGACTAGCTACGGTGTTAACTCGGTCTTATTTCATGCAGTACTTTAAAAAAAAAAATTTTAAAAAATGAGTAACGCTCCGCCTTGACGTGCAGTCGAGCGAGCATGCGAGAGAAAAATCCACCTGTGTACTGTTCTCGCGCATTGCCATTTCCCCCGTCTCTCCCTTCGCCAACTGCAACAGCGCATTTTCTTCGGGGTCTGATATCCAAATGACAAGCAGTCCGTTCCTTTTTCTATAAAGACAATGTCGCTCTCCCGCCGGAATGTTATGCTGAGGGCAAAATAAATATAACGGCGCATTGTGTAGGGTGGTTTCAAGTGCACTGTGCGCTACATGTTAAAATGATCCCGCTTTAGTAGCTCCGCCTATATTACTACTATTGGATCTGAACGGGCCTCTATTCGCACTGATCGATAAAAGGTTTTGAAAACGGCTTTGATTCCTCATATTCAACAAATACTAACCAATCGTCCTCGGAGTAGCAGCTCCAAGATTGATTATCATATTCCAGTGAGTTCCCACTCTAGAGCTTGAAACGAAGAAGGTCAAAGCCGAGGGGAGTCTCCTCGAGGACGGTGGCAAGCACACCAAGGGAGCGAAGATGCGGCCCTTCCCGGTGAACACACCCGACATTTATGATGGTATGTCATGGATACAAAGCAATGTACTGGCGTGATTGAGGACGGACATGTCGAGACGTAACAATGCGATCAAAGCAATATCTTCCTAGGCAGTGTACCGGTGGGTGCGAAGCAGACACGGTAGCGCACATGTACCGAAACATAGAGAGGAAACATGTCCATTTCTTGGGAGGCAAGGGGCCGACAGACGGGGTAGACTGGAAGCCGAATTTGAGGGCAATATAGGCAGCGATTTGATTTGGCACTGGCCACCGGCCGTCTTGCGAACCGGTCGATCACGCTAATTATAACACCCACTAACTAACCATTCTAATCTTATCACCACACCGTGTTATTCAAAACAGCCCCTGAATGATTTTACAAATCTACTCGCAGGGGTGCTTTAGGCTAATTAGAAAACTAACTAGGAATTAGTAAGATATAGAGTAAAAATAGAAAACACTTTAGATTATAAGTAAGTAACACAGAAAAATAAGTATTTATAGAGTTGTGCTTATACCTCGTACCGTATAACCCCTGAATAATTTTACAAATCTACAAGCCCTACTTTTCTCTACCAGTAAGGTTGCTCTTTAACAGCTAGAGAGAGGTATCCACACTAGATTAGTAACTACTGTTAAAGAGGCACCTAGAGGGATATAGAGGGTATAAGCACTACTTTATAGGTACCTCTTTTTCTAGGTAATGTACTTATAAAATAAAGTACCTTCTATCTCTACTCTATATCCTACCTATTCCTTACTGTTATCTAATTGGCCTGAAACACCCCTGCAAATATATTTCGTAAAATCATTTAAGGGTTATATTGTATATCCCTCTATATATCTACTGTGCCCCTCTAACAGCAGTATCCTACCTAGTATGTCTAGCTGTTAGAGAGCTACCTAACTGGTAGATAATAATAGGGCATGTAGATTTGTGAAATCATTCAGGGATTGTATTATATATAGCACATGCCGCTTCAGCTGCCGAAGATCGGATCCTAAGACCCTGGCAAAATTCGCACATAATCCCAGATAAGAGCTTTGTAGATGAGTTATTTCCACTCTTTGCGTCGTGTTCCCGTTCTAGGAGACGCGATTCCAGTTCTCGCGCTCTTTGGTTGCTCCAATCTTCTTCACTTTTTATCGACCAGGGCCGATTGCTTGTCCCCCCTATTCCACCCATGGGTGGATGAAAATGATTCTGTCGACTGCAAAGGAAGACGGCAGGGAGGGTATCAGAAGCATGGTGTGGACACGGAAAGACGTGGACCCTGAGCAGGTTCCGATGGAGTCATCAGAGTTGACGGCAACGGTGCTGCGGCTTCTTCGGAGGCGGGTGCCTATCGTCTCAGTACACGTGTAGTGTGCGGAGAAGCAAGCATTGACAGAGACGTGTCGTCTTCGGCGAAGAGTGACTGATGCAACGAGGAAAGATGCAGACGAGGAGGTCGAGGTGCTGGTGGTGGGAGACTTCAATCGACACGACCAGCGAGCAATTAAGCTTTAAATCGGACGTATACACGCTCCCTAACACCTGTCTCCTGCAACGTATTACACCAAGGGCTCAGAGGTTTCATTCCAACATATAAATCGCCTTTCCACTAAGTTGAATGCCGAGTTAAAGATATGCCAAATAAATAGCTAGAGAACAGCAAGATATCAGGAATCAGGCGTATAATTGGCAGTAAGTAGCTCTGCCTGTAATGATATGGTGGGATCAGGAGGAGTACTCTTAGCGCTAGGGCGGAGAACAAGCTATTCTTTGGAGAATTAGCAGCGACCGCCTACTTTCTACGGTCTCTTCCGCCTATAATAGAATGTAGTGTAGCAGTTATAAAAATCAACAGGACAGCTACGCTACTACTTAGAAATCCTTGCCAGCAGTTTAGACAAGAATATATTCAGCTTATCTGCAAAGCTATCTTACAAATAAGAGGAGACAGAGCAGCGATAGTTTGGGTTCCTGCAAGCCATAACAACGTACATCTGAAGCTAGCAAAGGCGTAGGCACGCGGAGCAACGAAAGATGGGGCGTTGCTACAGAGGCAGTGAACCACTATCTTTGTCAGATCAAAGGATCAACGACACACGTAGGCGAATGTGATAGAGAACGTGAGCCTGTAGCACGCTTTCTCTTCAGGTATGATAAATGGACAGCATACAGGCAAGAAATGCTGCAATGTACAGGAACAAAACGAAGCAACATCTCATTCTACTTGGGAGGCAAGTCATAATTGGACGAAGCAAAATGGAAGCCAAATATGGCTGCATTACTAGGGACAACTCGCATTGTGATTGCGTCAGGCCGTCTCGAGAACTGAATCTCATAGTACCCACCTTCTTCAACGCCTCTACCTCACCCTTGACATCATGTATTTCAAGCTGGCGCCGCTTCAGCTGCTTGGATAGGGTGCTGAACACTTGGAGGAGTGACTCCAAGCTAGCCCGCGTTTTATTTCAAGTGAACCTAAAGAAAACTAGTTTTTATTTATCAGTAACAGGTTACTTATGCCATATGTAAGCACTATTAACCTATTTATGCCGTTTCATTATTATTTTTTAGTTTAGCGCTATGGCCAGCCTCTTCTTACAGCCTACGCGCTAAGTTCGTAACAAGGCCTCAGGTGTAATGACAACACCCTATATTCTGCTACTTAAGGAGAAATATATAGCGCTATCGGCTACAAAGTGCCTATTAAGGCCCTGAATATAGTCGCTATAGCCTTCAGCGCACCCAGCAGCAACATTGTCGACATTCATTAAGCATAACTTTCCTCATGCAACACAATTTTCATAACCAGGGCCTTCACGAGCATCACTACTGCGCAACATGACTTTTCGCTTCCAAAGGCGAATAGAGAACAATGAGTGGGTGACTGCAGAGCTGACTGTATCGCCCTTGTTGCCTGCAGTCATCATCCCCCGAGGCAGAATCTCGCCTTTTTATTTTTTTGTCGGGTATTCCACAGGTTCTTCAGCATTGCATATACATGGTGGGAGACCTTGAAAATATATATAACAAGAGGCAAGGAACGCTTCAATTCGTTTTGCTTGTGATGAGAGACCAAGCCTCCGGTTCCCGTTGAATTAACAGTCATGTCGGTGGCAGATCTGGAAGTCGACCGAAGTTGGACGCATCTCAACGCCAAAGTCACTGCCTTGCAAAGAATCTGTCAGAGCTGTCCTGAACGGCCCTATGTTTCGTTGCGCATCCACACTGGTACAGATGACAGTCAAACATCAAAGCTTGTGGTGCGTCGCGTTGTCTTCACCACTGTGTCGCACGATCAAGGGTGGAGCGACGACCCCCGAAACGATGGAGGCTATCGAGAGAGCTTCACATGGTTTGAAACCCGAGTTCTGGAGCCGTCTGGCCATGAGAGATCTCCGCGACAGCATTTTCAGAGCAATGTTCGTGGGAGCTATACGCCCAAAAACCATGTTACGTGTTGGGACTACCGCGACACAAACCGGTGCAGCACTCACGACGCAGCTCTTTGGACTGGTCGAAATAGCGACATGAGTATCTCCCAATGGCTCAGCCACGTAAATAATGGCGACTCAATCCAGATATTGTCCAAAGCCATCTTCCCGATGTGGACGAATTGCGTCCTCGAGGCTGAGATTGAGGCGTGGGTTGAATGGGTCTCACTCGAGCCTCAACCGACTTCCATGATCAATTTTGCATTCTATCATTCTTTAGATGCGACTAAAAAGGAGATAAGGCTTGTAAAAATTAATCGCAAAAGCACAAATGAAGACGAGCCAATAAGCCTGTTGATCAAGCACATTTATCTCAGCGACACCAACCATGCGGCGTTTGAAGCTCTCTCATACTGCTGGGGTGACGAGGCCAACATGGAAACCGTCCTCATCGGCAATGACGATGAGACCGAGCCTGAAACTAAGTTTGCTGTCCATCGAAATCTCTTCCAGGCTCTCAGGGTTCTGCAGCGAGATGATGAAGATCGCTTGTTCTGGATTGACCTCTTTTGCATCAATCAAGAAGACACACACGAGCGAGGACAGCAAGTGACGCTCATGACGGAGATTTATCGGTCTGCGCAATCTGTGACTGTATGGCTCGGAGAGGCAGATAAGACTGCAGAAGAAGACATTGTGGCGTTTCAAGCCGTCACGCAACTCATTAAATCTGATGCGACATCAGTGGACAACGTCGTCAAGTTCATGGACAACGATCGCATACTGTTGCGTCCTTGGTTCTCTCGAGTCTGGGTGCTGCAAGAGGTATGGAACAATCATTCCAAGTCCGTGACCTCGGGCGCTTCAGAGCAAGTGACTGTTCTCTGTGGACATCACCAGCTTACCTGGACTGATCTTCTCCATGTCAATAAGTTCTACGAGGCAAACTTTGGACACCGGGATAACCACACTATACCGCCGTTGTGGAACACCCTGTTTGAGAGCATAGAAAGTCGGCCGTCTTCAACTGATCTCAAACTTCTGACATGTGTTCCGAAACCGCGTGCAGACATTCTTACCATTCTACTTGGCACTCTGGATATGCGATCGACTGATGCCCGAGATAAGATATTTGCCGTTCTGGGTTTCGGTGAAGAGTCTTTCCGCACAGCAGAGCTCCCAGAGCTCATTAGACCCAACTATAACAAAACTGTGGCACAGGTATATTCCGACTTTACGCGGTGGTGGATTGGGAAATACCAGTCTCTTCGAATTCTCTCAGCAGTACAAGTCCTCAGTGGACATGCTTGGGTCAATACCTCGGGATCCCAATTCCCGTCGGAGCTTTCATCTGATGGATCCAAGAGACCAACTTGGACACTCTGGGCCGCGGGACATAGCGCCTGGCAATCTGCCACGCTTGGTCTTCAAGACCCGTGCGAGTATAATGCCTGTGGCGACAGAGCCATTGACATGTCTCCTGTTAGAACCAATGCCATGGGTCAATGCAGCATTACTCTGAAAGGCTTAACAATTGGTAGAATTGCGACTGTAGGCCCCTACATATTGAGTGAGGAGCTACCTAATCTGCTTAAAGCATACACCAAGATCTTCAATAGTCACGTCTGGGAGAGCTCCAAAGTACGGCGCGTTACCGACGATCAAGGCTCGTTGCATAGCGCACATTGGAGCAGCCACTGGTAGGCAGCTCACTTTCTTTACCTGAATCTACAAAAAAGCAAAATAATGTCTAATTTATTCTTTCAGGGCTCCTAATGGCGTCATTGATGACGATTCCCCGGCGAGCGCCCACTTCCCGTGTCACGGGGAGCCATTGTTTGTGACTGATAACAACCACATCGGGTTGCGGCCCGCGCCAGCTCGTGTGAATGATTGTGTGGTCGTGCTATATGGAGGCAACATTCCTTATATTGTGAGGCCCGCAAGCAATGGCGAATACGAATTCGTGGGCGAATGCTATGTGGAGGGATTGATGCATGGCGAAGCGATTCAGCAGGAGTGCTTCCTCGCGTCGGAGCAATATTTCAGATTCTGCTAGAGTAGGTTTGATGTATTGAAGGAAGGAGATTGAAGACTATAGAACCAGGTTGGGTTTACCTAGTCGGCCCCGTGTAAAAAACCCTGTATCGCTGTATCTAACCTAACTGGGCCAGATACATTAACTCCCCGCAACCTACAGCGTAAAACATGCAACGCTTGATAATTTTGATGGTGTTTCTGTTGGATGTGCTATAGCTATAACTTAGTATAGTGCTGTAATTAGCGCTAAATGACTTAAAATGCTATATATAACTCCCCAAGTATTGGTGTACATAGTGTATTATTTTTAGTACTAGGACTTGTCAAAGAAATCCATTGTTAAGGCATGGGAGTGAGGAATACGTAGCCGTGTTACTAGGTGGACACAGCTCCCAATAATACTACGGCTCCGAATATTAATACTCCATAAACTATTTTGCGTGTTATTTTAGCAATTCGTCTTCTGCATCTATTTATATTGCTCTCAGAATTATGTTCTTTGTGGTTACTGAGTACCATGAATGAGAATCGGGTTGGAGTTCGTCAAATATATGCTTTGTCTGCTGCATTTTTATTGAACCTTCAGACAGCTAATAGACGCGTCTGCTTCCCACAGACCCTGGAAACCATTACATTTGGCAATGACTGTGGCATGTAAATATTAATTACTAAATCTCCCTTTGTCAGTGCGTATCGACTCAAATCTCATTGGCATAGCTCGACCGCTTTGATCATGCGTTCGTGTTGACCGTGATACCTGTTTAAAGCTTGTGTTGCTTCCGGGTCGTTAGTTCAATGAGTATATTGTACTGCCTGTGTGGATAGGGCTCTCTGCCTACCATCTCAACAAGTTTATCGCGGTACACAGCCCTGTTAGTCTCAAGTAGAATAGAGCTTCAATGCGGACAACAAAGCCGTTACTCTCTACCCAATAAGTCATCGGGCCTTGACAAATGAGAAAGCGTGCAAAGGAAGCGAAGGATGACACGAATGGGAGAAAAGAAATGAGTTATAGCAGCGACTTGACACCATGACCTGGTTTGCTGATTGTACCTAGATTGATTTTCTCGCTTTATCGTTTTTGACCTGGGAATAATTAACGGTTTCTTCCTAGATAATAGCATTCCAATTATTCACAGTATGATTTACACCCTCTTATTCAAATTCATTCTACTCCTATAAGCTACACCATGAAATTATGAGGCCTCCATTACTATCGCGGTTTTTCTATATGATTGCTGTCGACAACGCGTCGAGGACATGGACACTAAATTTCTGGACACTAGTCACTGTGGCCTTGACGAACCTGGTCGGCGCCCTTGGGAGCCAAGAATGGAATGGGATGAAGAAGTTGGTCCCCATTTCCCAATTATCGATAATACAATGTCTTCAAATCTTTACAGCGCGATATTTGAAGTTTCAGCCGATGCAGTTCTTGAGGGTTATAGACGCGTGGGTTGTAGGTAGAGACTTTACAGAGAATGCGTGCATCTTGCCGGAGATTACAAATGCGTTAAAGTAAGAGGTGTTAGTTAAATTATATTCTACTACCCCCTGTAAATTAGACCCACACATCGCTGTTGCCTCTATTATACCATTATATAATTATCAGTCTCATGGTTTCGTAGTCGATGTACAGACTAGGCACATGATGTTTAACTAGGTTTTGCCTCGTGCAGTGCCTGGTACAAATTACGGAAGAAAATACATTCATAAAAAGAAATCTAGACTGGCTAAGTACTACTTTATAAACATAATACACGTACACTGCGGGGCACCAGGCAGCAACGAGTTAACTTTTGCAGGCGCGCTACCCCTGCAGTCCTAGACTTAGATCTATCTGCTTTATTATAGTTCTTCTATAGTTTTTTTTAAATTATATTATAGTTCTTTAGTTAGTACATAGAATAGGTATACAGCGTTTAATATAGTTACCTTATGCAGTGCTTGGCACTAATTTAGGGAGAAAAATCCATTGTTGATAAATATAATACACTCTATAGAGTTAATAAAGCAATACGATGGGTTATGGCACAGAGGACGCTATAGTCGCTCGTAGAATTGAGCGGTTCTCTGCTCAGGAGATGTGTTGGCCATTTATCCGAGAAATCCAATGTATAAAACACAGTGTTTCAAGACCTGTTTTTACTAGAAGATAGAACTAAGCGTACCGTAGAGAATTTTTTTTAAAGCAGCAAGTCATAACAGCCCAGGGTTGCAATTACACAGTTTCTCGACTCTCTTACACTGATGTAGAGAACTCACATTTGGTAGCCTCAATTGCATACTTGCCAAAGTCCAGTATTACGCTTCAAGGTCTGATAGATTATCTAGTAGCCTGCTGGATCTATCATTCTTTCCAAAAAGTACACGAGATTCAAGCTCCCTAAGTTTAAGTTTAAGAGCTATAGGCACTATAATCCTAATTAAGGCAACTACTCTAAGATAGCGAAAGGACCGAATAAGGTCTCTGCTATTAGCCATCAGGCTTTCACTAAGCTAGATGAGAAGGGCACCGAAGCAGCTGCAGCGACTGCTGTTTTGATAACACGCAGCCGCCTTGGCTTTACTGCCGAGGAGAACTTGATATTTGATACGCCATTTCTCTACACGATTGATGTAAGCGGAGAACCGATATTCAGTATTTTTCAGGACATTCACAGCCGCTGATTAAGTGCGATTTAACACATGCTTCTGAAACTTTTATATTTTAAACTGTTTCGCAATGCATTTTGACCAGAATTTTGTACCTGAGTGTATGCGGTGCTATATATAATCTAGCAAATGCAAGCGCATTGTTCATACTCGTTCCCGAGACTGGCCAGGACATGAGGCTACATACACCAGCTGCAGATCAATTCAACGCCCATTCTCGTCATGTGAGGCTTTCAATTTCCCTCCCGAACGGTCATCTAGTGACTACATTTACTAATTGCCTGGCACCTCTGATCAGAAAACCATATCCGACCCAATCTCGACTCTGGCTAAAATGGCTTGTCTGAAGTTTAGGATTACGTCGAAAGTGTTGCAAATACTTTGTAAAAGATATAGAACAATTGTCGCCTCCTGTACTTCACACTGGAAAATTGACATTGGCCGACCTTACTCCACAGGAAAGTTTCAAGTGCAAATATCTTGTCGTAAGCGAGAAGCCAATGGCAGGTACCATTGCCTCTCACAATATGATGCTCCATCATGCGAGAAATGGTATGTTCGATCATTTCAATGTTATTTTCCCATCTACGCTCCCATTGACGTTGAGGTGCCGTACACCGATGGCCGATCAATTTACGACATCATACCACAGCATGTCTACGTCCACGGCAAAAGCTACTTCTACAAGTCATGCTGGTCGCCATATAATGCCATCGAGGAAGTAAAAGTATTCTAAAATAGCTGCCCCGGCAAATTTGAACAACTTCGCACGTCGCGACTCCCTGGCATAGTAGCAAATGTTCATGGTCATGCCAAGGGGTTGTTGTAGGACTGGACTAAAGTGCGGGAACCTGGTGTATTGGCGTATATGCTTACGCCAGACACACCAATCTCCTTGAGGGAGAAATGGGCAGACCAAATCAAGAGCATGGTCTTAGAACTCCACCGTCTGGGTGTTGTCTGGGGTGACGCAAAGCCAGACAATGCCCTCATTGATGTAAACAACAAGTCTATCGTCATTGATCTGGAGGGGGGCACAACACGGGGCTGGGTTGGTCATGACGTCAGTAGTTTCCTTAAGGAGATATGCAAGGCTTAGGAAGGTTGATTAACTTTGTCCTTAAAGATGAGTTGCCACTTGGCTGTAGCCAAATTTCCAGATGAGACCAGTAGTAATGAATCAAGCTAAGAAAATTGTAAAGCTCCAGAACCTTTGTTGAGTTGCTGGTCCCACGATACATCTGTATTTATCGCTGCTTGGGCCATGAGGGACGACTGGCGGCAAATGTAAAGCTATGCTGTCTCTCTTTATTTTAACAGACTACGGCATAACCACATGTTTGCCCGCCGTAGTCATTAGGGCAAAAATTCTCCAGTAACATTCGTGTATAGCTGCTTGAGCTGACGTTGACGCTGGTATATCCATGATGTGTTTTCCAAAACTTCATCTTCCACTTTTTCGCACACATGGCCCAAAGGCTAATGACGACGCGGCTTCTTTTGCGACTTGTTTATCTAGTGGTCTTCCACGGGCGGCTTTGGACGGGGAAATCTGGACCAGCTGTGCGCTCTTGCAAACCTGCCAACTATAGTTTCGGGTTATGTCTAGTATAGTTATAATCGGTATATCTATCCGTCAAGCAAAGGAAGCTATTGGAACTTTGCTACCAGCAGCAAGATCCAGTAGGAGAATTATCTTCGTCGCCTTTTTTTTTTAAAAAAAAAAAAAAGAAACACAACAAGGTAGCTCCAGACACACCCCGCTGGAAGGGGGGTGGGGAGATGGCTTCAATTGACTTGAAGGAAACGGAACCGTCAATCTTACATTGCAAGAAACATGAAAGGACTGTATAGTAGCTGTTCAAATTATCCTCGATAGCAGTGGTAGGCTGATGTTATTGTGAGGTGAGTAGTCACGCAGAGCATCACGGACAGGCTCCCGATACCATCAAGAGTCACGCCGTTACTCCCAGATTAATAATAAATCAATATTATCCTCCGTCCATTACTACTTGAAAGTAGGAGCCATTTCAGCCACTCGGTTATGGCTACTCCCAATGACTCACTCTTTTGATTTGGAGACAGGAGGCTTGAGAAGCATTGAAACTTTTCATTTTCCCCTCGCACCTATATTGCCCTCCACGCAGCTACGTACGTAAGCGCTGCCCCTTGCTTACACTACCTCACACAGTTCCAGATGCAACTATATGCATCTCGTGCCGATGTTGCAGGGAGAGCAGAATAAATGCAAGTCCGTGTGCATCATGTCCACGTATGTCGTGATCGAGATGGCGTGCCTAGATGCTTACCCAATAAGAAATAGTGTGGAAACCCCCCAGAGGGTTTCGTTACATGGAAATCCAGTGTGTTTAAGATGAGCTGACTGCGTCTGTCACTGCTATCATGCGCAAGCCCATAACGCCTTCAGGTCAAATTAGCTCTCGAATGCGGCCGGGGCCGTTCCTCCGCAAGCCGTCGCGAGGGTAAACAGACACTCCCTCATGTACGGGAAGGATCTATCCAGAAAGGTCAGCGCCATGTTTTTGAAAAGGCCCTTGCATTCCATTCATCTCAGCCAGGGATTACCGTAGGCACCAATGGCCCCGATACCTTGATAAAACTGACCGGACTGAGCCATGGTTGATTCGATCAGACCAGTTTTTCGAGATTCATGGCTCCCTGGCAGGGGAGAGACTTATGAGGAGAAACGAACCCAGCTCGATTGTTGGCTGATGACACACTTCCGTCCCGATGGATGGCATCAGTGCATGGGATTGGAATAGGGTCTGTGCTGCGTCAGGAAATTTGCATCCCTGTCATGAAATACAGATGCTTTTTGGTGAGAATGAAGAAATTCAAGGATATATACATATATATACATATATATATAAACGCTGCAGAAGTTTTGCACACAGCTCATGGAATCTAGTTTTGTTAGAAGAGCCCTCCACGGTTATCAATCAGCTAGTCGTTGACGATATTCTCTGAAAGCTCTTTTGTTTTTTCTTTCGCCTTTTTCGTTCGTCCTTTAGTTCATACCACAATGCTCCCTTCACAGATTGGACTGGTGGCTATCCTTGCAGTCTTGAGCAATAAGTCTGCAACTGCACTTGAATTCACCGTCAACTGCTTGCCTTTGACGTTCTACCGCGGAGATCCAATCCTTTTCCCAGGCCGCATGTCGCCGCATGTGCACGCCGTTGCGGGCGGCACCCGATTTGACCTGACCTTGACGAATGAACAGGCGAGAAACGCCAAAACGACCACCTGTGACAAATCGCTCGACAAGAGCAACTACTGGCAGCCCCAGCTGTACCATCTACGCCAAGACGGGATGTTCGAGATGGTTGAAATGCAGGGCATTGTACGTATGCCTTGGGGGGGGGCTTGTGTTGTATGAATCATGCTTGGGATTCATGGGCTTGCTTTGCTGATTTTTTTTTTGAATTTGGCTCCGGCTCAGGCTGTTTATTACTTGAACCGGGCTTGTGATTATGCTCCGGGCCGTACAGACTGCCATAATACGCCGCTTGCCAGGGCGCCGCCAGAGGGACTGCGGATGATCGTGGGAGATCCGTTTCTGAGGTAACCGAGCATGCAGGCCCCCATTCCCCCGAGACAATTGAATTGAAAGCAAGTCTGAATAGTTTTGACAGAACCTTCAATGAGTCTGATCCGGAGCAGAGGGCCATTTCGCACGTTTGCCTAGGCCGGAACGCGGGCGACACACCCCATCTTCCTACAGAGCAGTGCGATCGACTTCGTGCCGAAACCTTCTTTCCCTCGTGCTGGGATGGCGAGAGGCTAGATAGCGACGACCACAAGAGCCATGTAAGCGAAAGTCTGACGGCATATTGTCAGCCCGTCCCCTGCTCTCCCCTGCTCTCCCCTCTGCCCGGTTTACCCCCGCTGATGACATATGCCAGATGGCTTTTCCGGCAATTGGAGATTACAACGTCGGCGTCTGCTCTCAGTCACATCCCATTGCCATCACATCCGTCTTCTTCGAGTTCTTTTACAACACAGGGGCCGTCGAGGACTTTAATGAGTGGGTCTGGGCGATGGGCGATCCAACCGGCTATGGCCTCCACGGCGACTTTCTCCAGGGGTGGTCGGACCAGGAAGCTCTCGAGTGTGCCATGAGCACTTGCACCGGGGTTCGGGGGGTGCATGATCCTGGCTGTAGCTTGAACGTCGGCCGGGGCCACGCCAGCCGCTGTGTCGTGGAAGTCGCGCCTCCTGAGGAGGAAGTCGGTTTGAATGGGCCTCTTGATCAACTGCCTGGAGACAACCCAATTGTCGGAGAGCCTGTGCGTGAGTAGAGCTGGTGCCTTCTGCTCCCTCTTCGAGTTGTAAACAGGATCTAGCTTGGAGGGATGTTTGATATAACTGCACATGAAGGGTTTGACACCTGCTCCACTTTACTAGTGACCTTCTGATTGGGTAGTACAAACGTGCACAACTTTCTGCATAAAATTTGTCTTTAGTCGATTATTAATTAATACAACCATGTGCCGACATTTGTGCTAGTCCCTTGCTTGCTTTCTCCTCTACATAAGGATTGCTACAAACGGCAGTGTTCTTATCAAGGCTAGGCATTCTGTATGATGGAGTGAAGGCTGAGGGCATCAAGTCGTAGCACTGTACGGAGTAGTTGTTTTAGACAGGTAGGTTCTGGGTGCTTGAATGTATCGATCTTTGACTTCCGCCTTGTCCTCCTAGGTTGCTCTTCCTTCTCTTTCATAGCGTAGCAGTTAAGCCGATAGGGTCATAGAAACCGTGATGCAAGGTCAAATAACAAGAGATCAACTAAAAATAGGTCCAAGACTAGGTACACTGCGACAATACATTTCTGCTGCGCGCGGGGCCCCGATTGGAGAAATCTACTTTCTTCTCAGAAGAAGAGGGCACGACTTGGCCTGGATATAACGGATTCATTAAAGAAAATTCTTCATCCTATAATCCGCACCTTAAATTCCCTGTGACTCTAACAAACCGGCAGTTAAGAATGCCGTTGCGGCTGGATGTCACCGCGTCAATAAGCGAAAGTGAAAGCATCAGGGTGTGTGCAGATCACGACGCATTACGATGCAGGTCACCTAATCGAGTAGAGCCTACTAGGTCCATTACATCCATCGGCTGGATAATTCCTCATAGAATTTGCTAAAACTCTGCTAGGAATTGCTTCTAGGCAATCAGAAACTTACATCTTAGGCGGATAACTTCGGCGTGCTTTAGTAGCAACAATTATTAGCAGGGTAGGATCAATCGGGGAGCTTAAATTTCTTGATAGACTTACCCCTGATGTCTTGAGTGTATTGTGAGATGCAGTCAGCTCCCTTAGCATAGCTCTTAATTTTAGATAGCCCAGCCAGGTTGCGTTTTACAACCAACCTCTACTGGCAGGAGGCACCGCGGCATTCCCCAAGGTCCCACACCCCCTCCCCTATCCTAGGAAATAAATGTCATGCCATGTCATGTTATAGATCAGAGCCCCCTCATGCTGTCTCATACGAAATTGTACGGCAGTGCGTGTTGATGCGGGACGTAAACCATGTGGCCGCATGAGAAACATCGCTTCCAATAGCCTAACTTAGGAGGAAGTCCATCTCGCAAACCAACCAAACAGAGCACCGACAGCAGCACACGTGTACTCCGGCATATCAGCCAATGTGTGCATATAGACCCTCGGGAGAATATTCCACGCTGTAACCCTGTACGTAAGTATTCGGGACCAGCCTCAGCCTACATCTAGGAGCAGAAGTCGAAGGCGATCTACGAGTCATGCCAGACCTGACATCCAAGAAGGGTGGGGTTTATCGTTATTGCGTCTACAAAAATTGTGCAAAATGGAAACCAATAGATTGAGTCAGAGCGTGATATGCAGGTGAAACACGATGGATTACTTGGGCTTTAAACATAGTCGGTTGCTGATGTCCTAATAGACCACATCAACGAAAGTCTCGCGCACGCAGTTAATCGTACTGGAAACCTAGCACAACTCACTGCCATACTGCCTGAATTATGGCTAATTTACCGCTCGCATACCACTTGTTCGTTACGCTTGATCTCCACCGCCGTTTCATACGCTTGCGTGGCGTTGTGCCCGAATGTCGCCATCCGTACGTTCTTGCGGCCCTTTGACGTCCTGCGCCTCAGCTGAAACTGCCGATCAACACAAAGACTTATGTTGTTGAGGCGAAGCGCGATAAAGACCACTGCATTCTTCATCGTATTGTCTCATCGGTGACAGAACTATAACCTATGTCCTGTGTCTTCCGCTCAGCTCCATCCGGAAAGCCATCTCGCGAGTCGTGTGACTGAGCTGCAGGCAGGTTCTGCCGCAAACCCTCATCCCCGAAATCAATATCGCTGCACGCATCGCAGAAAGCGAAAATGCCCAATTTAGCGATGACCTCGCTTCTGGAGTGGCTAGAGATGAAGTCTCAAGCATTGTTTCGATCCACGGTCTTTCATCGATTGCTTGACTTATCTTTCTTCACTCGTACTCTTGGCAGACTCAATATTCTACGAGGAAGACTTGACCCGCGTGCCTCACGGCCACACACTTGCATTCTTGGTAGACTCGTTAGTCGACGGGAAGGATGCAAATTCCCACATATCACGGCGGCTGTGACCTATATGTTGTATGACAGTCCTTGGAGAAGTCGTCTTTTATTTTAAATTAGACGGTCTCTCGGTCCGGATGTACTATGAACTTGGTGGTGATGACTTGGTTCTCCTCAATCAAAGGACCTTAGTGGCCGGGGCCAGTTTCCTACTGAGATGTCAAAGGTGTCAGGCGTTGGTCTCTTACTATACTATTGCTTCCTTGGCAAGGCCTCGATTGGCGCTCTCTGAGCACCGTTATGACCTGGGGCAGCCTGAGCGAGCGTTATTGGCTTCGACAACTCTATTTATAAAGAGACAAACCCTTGAAGTTGCTAGCATTGCATAAACTTCTTCATCGAAACGACAGGAGAGTTGATTCATGCATGGCGCCTTCCGGGCTTCAGTGTACATACAGCACCAGGAACTGCAGTTGGTCATTTTGTCCTGAGATTACTTCATCGCCTACATGTGCGCTGCGCATCACGGACTCTCGGGCAAACTGGACCAAATTGCGTCGGCATACTTCTTCTCATCGTCTGTGCATATTCTCGCTTGCAGTTATAATTTTTGAGCGACCCAAAACTGCGCATTCTTCGCATTCTTAGTCAAAGCCTTGTAGTCAAAGCTATAGACAACTTCGAGGCTCCTCACAGTAGGTTTATATCCTCCAAGCTGCGTGGTACGAATGGGGCAGTTCCATAGAGCAGAGGTCATAAATTGATCCGCACACCTCCCTTCTTGAGTACGTCCTTTGAAGGTGCCGAAATACTACGACGTGAGGTTCCTGGCGGTATCAATGAAGAAGTACGTCAGAATCACGCCATAGTGTCCCGAGTACGTTTTGAATTCTGTCGGTGAAATCACAATCTACCATAAGAACACTCTTTTCAGCGAGGGAAGTGTCCGGAAATCGTATGGAGCGGTGCATATTTTCGTCCGCGGCGTAGTGTGACCGTCCATCTATAGAGGGGCATACTGATTTTAAAAGGCTTTGGCTTGGCTTTTGACGAAATGGTGCGCAGTTTTCATGTACATTGAGCATTCATTGAAGGTCACCTCGAAGCCTGGCAAGCTGGTCAGCAATTCAGTGAAGTCGAACATTCTAAATGAGTTTTACCTCCTAGGCGACTGATATCGTGACTTAATCGCTCCAAACTTGCACCTGGCAACAGGATTCTAATGTCTTGGCGTTTGGTGTCCATCTCCAGAAAGAGCAGCTGTAGAGTGCCGCGGAGATATGCAAAGAGCCCTCACCCGTCCAATATCGCACAATATGCTTCAACGATTAAGATACAGATATCTTCTCAGCGTCCGGAACTTTTGCTTCTCTGTCACGCATATGATGTTGCAATTCATCCATGCCAATGCTGTAGAACTGCAGTGATGCCTGGACAGTGTCATCGCACAGGTGCTGATTGCTCGCAAGTTTTTGCTCAATTTTTTTTGGAATTGGAGGAATATGAGAGGTTATACTCCAGAAGCTTAGATGTTTCTGTTATCAGACTTTCTTGCATTGTTTAGATAGGTATATACGAGACTGCTCTAGAGATTCGCTGTCACAATACCTTTTTCTGCAAATCGGAAGCATGACTGTAGAGATGGCGAAGTTGGTTAACATCCGCTTGTTGACGCCTGTAGTATTGTCCTTTTGAGCGACTACGATGGCGAAAATCCAACTGAGAGTCGTGATTGCCAGGGGGAATATTGTGACTTCCCGGCAGAAGTGAAGCCTCATGTCGGGTTTGCCCGTTGTTGTCGCTCAATTTGTCGTGCAAGGTCATGACCAGGAGGTTTTTTTTTTTTTTTTTTTTTTTTCTACATGCTGGGTGGAAGCTGCATGTGTCGGCTGAGCCACGAGGAACTTGATGACGGGCTGTTGGCGTGGCTGCCGAGGCTGCATGATGACAGAAATGGAAGTCGTAATGTAATAAACTCTATTATATCTCCAGGTTATTTTAAGTGAGAGGTTAAGATAATATGAGCCATCTCCTGCCCCTAACCGCGTTGCCGTTTATTGTTTTGAAACTGTGCCCATTGAGCCGGACCACCGGACTCAGACTGTTCATAGAAGATGTTGAATGAGTTCCCTAACCAATAACTCCCAGTCCGTTTTCACGTAAGCCAGTCATACCTCGCTGGAGCTCGCCGTTCCATTTTCCTCAATCGCGATGCTGCACCTCGGATCCATTGCGGAAGCTGGCGCTGAGAACTCGCAAAAGCCACTAATGAAGCCAACGAATGTAACGACGTTTTTGCATGGAAGTCGGCAGCATAACCTTTTTTTTTTATTGTCTGAGTAATATTTTCGTGTTCTGTTATTCAATTGTAATTTGAATTTTAAATTTAAATTTTTTTACTCCATTTTCCAATTTGTGACAGGCACTGTAGAAAGCGTAAAATAAACACTGCATGCCTCGTCACTAACCAGAGAATGCAACTCTTAAGGATCAATGTTAATTAAATGTCATGGGACATGCACAGTGATGAAATCAAGAAAGGATGAAAGCGATGATGATCTCGTATAATCTCTCTGTACAGCGTACAGCAATATCTAGCAAAGAGCGTCAAGAAGCAAGATGAAGAGAGAAGAAGAGGAAGAAGAAGAAGAAGAAGAACCAGGTAACTCACGGAGTAGGTGGTGGGTCATAGGTCATTGACCCCCACATTAAATCTACTGGCTAGAGAGCTTACTTATCCGATGTTGACAAGGAAGTTAATACTTGCCCAGAGGGAGGCCAGTTCTAGAACTAAAGACCTTAAAAGTGGTAGAATTTGGATTAAGATATACCTTCTACAACTTTCGGTGTTTTAGCCCCAAGTCCGGCCGCAGCTCGTCCATGTCCAGGACCCTGGCGTCAATAGTAAAGGCACGACAAAGTCTCGAGACTACAAAAGAATTTCGCCGAATTTTGTGCCCTGCCATTGCCAGGGCCCAGTAGGAAAGTGGATGTTGAGTGTTAACAGCCGGAAATACGGACGATAGAAGTGGCTCTTTTCTTTTCCCCACGTCAGCCGCATTGACGTGCTCCACAGGGATAGTCTTTACTAAATTCGTGATAATCTCGCCGAAATAAATCTCGGTGCTATCCAGCAGCATAGCTTGGCAGTCGGTATCTGCCGGTACCTTAACATCCTTGCAGAACCCTAGAGACGGGCAATGCAATATACTGTAATTATATATAGGTGAACGTTGTCGGTATAGTAGTGTACTTCCCTTGGCTGCAAAGAGTTTATATATCTTGGCAGTCGGTATATGTCGGTACATTATTATCCTTGCAGTCCCCAAGAGACGGATAATGCAATATACTGTAATTGTCCAGGTAAACTTTGTTGTTATAATAATAAGCTTGGCTGCACAGACATTACAGACCGCTGCAACAATGGCGCATAGTCATCATGAGCATCAGATACCGCACAGCAAAGCGATGTGTATCATGATATGATTCGTAGTCTCTAAACTGTGTTTATTTAAAGCAGATCTCCCTCTCCGTATTCCATATGCCGTTCTTGACGTCCTTGTTGCTGCTGTGATTCCAAGTCAACTTAATCATGGTGTCTCTTGCAAATTTAGCCTCGCTCTTAGTGGCGATACTGCCGCTTGCTAATACCAGCCCTCTGTCAGACGCACCCACCGCTGAAGTCCATGGCAAGCACATCGTCATGTTGAGAGACAATATGAGCCCCGCCGCCGTCAGCCATCACATGAGCTGGGTGCAACAAGTTCACGAGAATAGCTTGGGCCGTCGACAACTCAAACTTACTGGTGTCGAGCAGACCTTTTTCCTCCCCTTCTTCAGTTTCAACGCCTACGCCGGCAATTTCAATGCTGAAACGCTGCAGGCCATCAAGAACAGCTCTGACGTGAGTTTGAGTCCCTGTCCCAGCAGCAGTGGAAAAGTTTCCGTTAAACTGCTTGCGAGCTTGCTTGCTTGCTCAGATGCAGGTGGGATCAAACCGCTGACGATAGGTGCCCAAAGGTTCGCGCTGTCGAGCAAGAGCAATTGTACCATCCAAGCAAATTCGTTACCCAAAAAAATGCACCCGGCGGACTTGCAGGAATTTCGCACCGAAAGCCTGGAGAGAGTAATTATGTGTACAACGAAACCGCGGGTGAAGGAAGCATAGTCTTCGTGCTGGACTCCGGGATCCAGATTGACCACGAGGAATTTGAGGGTCGCGCCAGCTTCGGCTACAACGCGGTCGAAGGCGCTCCCAACGTTGATGACAGTGGCCACGGTACCCATGTTGCCGGCATAATCGCCAGCAGGACATACGGTGTTGCAAAGAAAGCCAAGCTGGTGGCCGTCAAGCTTTTCCACGGCCGGAATCCCAGTAGTACTAGGGTCGTCTTGGAGGGATTAACTTGGGCCATTAGATATATTGACGCTATGAATCTTCGGAGTCATTCTATCATTAATTTGTCAGTCGGTACGTGCGTCCACAGTAGGCGTTTTGCTTCACAACTCCAGGAAGCGTTGTCAGCATCACTCCCCCCCCCCCTTTTTTTTTTTTTTTTTTAGGACATCTTTTTGAGTCTCGGGGTGTTGGCGGTTTACTGACCTGGCAATCCTGTGACAGCCGGCCCAAAATCAAAAGCCCTGAATAGGGTAATCGAGTTAGCTTCCGACGCAGGTGTTTTGTGCGTAATGGCGGCTGGAAACGACAGGCAGGATGCGGATGAGGTATCTCCTGCCTCGTCTCCCTATGGAATCACGGTGGCCGCCATTAACGACGACTGGGAGCTGTGTCAGTGGTCCAACTATGGCCCGGCCGTTGATATTTTGGCTCCCGGAGAAGATGTCCTGTCTACTTACATCGGTAGCAATTCTACGACAGCCAGAGATTCAGGCACTTCAATGGCTGCGGCTTATGTTTCAGGTCTTGCCGCTTATTTGGCCGCAACTGAGGGCATCCGCAACCCCTCGTACTTGAAGGCTCGCATTCTGGAGCTTGGAACCAGGGGAGAAGCCAGCCGAGTCGGAAGAGGAACAATCAATCTGCTTCCTCACAACGGTTATGAGTGGAAAACGTCGTCTTGGGACTTGCTGCAGAAGGATCGCAGCGGAAGTACCTATCAACTTTTATATGGACACCAATAATGGCCAGTTTCCTAAAATTGTGATCCTTTGATTCGAGGGACTCAAGAACATGTCCGATAAATATGTTGCCCTGTGCCGACATCCAACACTCCAAGCTCAGCTCACTTCACACAGTCATACACACCACAAGATAGCACCTTCAATGTAGAAAAGCATCACTCCGTACATTGCAGAAAACATTTCGCACCCAAAATTTCCTGGTCAAGTACCAAATAGGGAATGCGAGCTGCCAAGCCCGATGCGATGCCTTCCGGCATTGGCACTTGGGTTGAAGATACTCTAGATCCGAATTGGCAAAAGAAACGGAGATTTGATCCTCCCGGGCCAGCGTGCTCTGGAAGACCCAATCGTGACTTTGCATTCCATAACACAGGATTCGGGTCGTTGCTGGTGATGGTAACATCGCAGCAGAATTGGGGCCCAAGAGTCTCAGGCCATCGGGTGGTCAAATGACGTGATCCAGTGCGAGTAAGAGCTGGCGAGCTAATACAGGCATCTAACCAAGCGATGCATCCTCAGATACAAGCTTACAGGCAGCACAAATCCGTCCATTACCTTTTCTTCCTCTTCTGAGACCGCTTCAAAGGGCGACTGAGACATTTCGCTCCTTCGACGCCGCGTGTTCACGACAGCAACGTGTATGGACAATAGCTCTTCTCAGCGTCTCTCTGCAGGCGATGTCGCCATTCTTGGTCGTGATTCAACCAACATTCGCTCTTGCAGATCAGGATGCCCTAATACATGACTCCCTTAGCGTCATACGCTACACAATAGCTGATGCGAGTGAGGTGGTTGTTGCCCATATGGCTCTGGTGTAGCAACTATCTATAGGTTGAGGGTCATGGACAATATCTAAGCACTCGAGTAGTGAAACGACTCTTGTGCGCTCTCCTGCCGAAACCTAACCCAGACCTCTCTTCTAAGATCATAATTGTGACACCAAGACCACCAAGCTATGAAATTTGCCTCAGCTGCGCCTCTTGTAGCCTGCCTGATAAGGGCAGCTTCGGCCGCACCTCTCGAGGGACGGCAAGAAGACAGATTCGAGCAGGGGTTACCAACTAACAAGGCTGGAAAAGGTGGTCCAATCAATGGTGTGTTTTGCGTACCGCTTCTCGCTGGAATCGTTGACTGATGATAATGCCATAGGTGGAACCAACCATCAGTTTGACCTGCAGAGCCCAGACAGCCTCGGCCGACAATCCACAGACAATGGAATTGTTCCAAATCTGAAATGGAGCTTTTCTGACTCAAAGACACGTATTCTCAAGGGCGGTTGGGTCAGAGAGCAGGTCATCCAGGATCTGCCACAAAGCCATGACATCTCTGGCGCTCAGCAGCACGTGAAGAAGGGAGCCATTCGGGAGCTGCACTGGCACCGCGAGTTGTAGGTTGCATCAACCCTCAATGAGAACTCTCGGCTAGACTTGTGAAAGAATCAACTTAGCGGAATTCTACTAACTACTGCATTTTTCCGCAGGCCGAGTGGGCTTTCGTCTACTAGGAACGCGTCCTCGTCTTCGCGGTAGACGAGAACGGGGTGCATCAAGCCGAGGAGCTGAACTACGGCGACATCTGGTACTTCCCCAAGGGCATTGCTCATACTGTCCAGGGCCTGGAGGAGGAGAACGAGTTCCTGCTGGTCTTTGATGACGGCGACTCTGACAGAGCTGGGTAAGTCTCTCGTCCTGACCTCGCCTCGCACAAGAGGACATGTATATAGACTCAGACTGGCGCCAGAACCACTTTCAACATCGACGACTGGTTGGCGCATACCCCCAAGGACATCCTCGCAAGAAACTTTGGCGTTGTCCCCGAGTCCTTGTTCGATGATATCCCAACCCCAAATCCGTACATCCTCGATGCCGCAGCCAGTCGGAAGAACGTGACTGGTGCCTCGACACCCGCTGCCTCCGGGACCAGCTCTTTCGTTTTCTGGACTCTACAGCATCCGGCCGAAAAGATCGGTGTCCAGGGGGGCGTATTCCACAAGATTGATTCCACCAATTTCCCCATCGCGAAAACCATTGCGGCGACCTACGTGGCGCTCAAGCCGGGTGGTTTGCGCGAGCTCCGTTGGATCCCAAACGTATGTGTGTCCATGACCGGCCTCGACATTGCGTCGGTGCTTGTATAGATTCAGAGCTGACCCCGGCAACCAACCACCAGGCTGAGGAGTGGCTGTACTTTCATCGGGGAGTTGCCCGGGCTACTGCCTTCACGGGCAACGCCAATGCTCGCACCTTTAACTTCAGAGCAGGAGATGCCGCCGTATTCCCAGACAACTCAGGGTCAGTCGCAACCCGTCCCATGCCGGATCGCAAAGACGCATGACTACTAACGCAGGGCGAGAGAGGACGAACAAAGACAAAGACATTACATTGAGAATACCGGCACCGAGGATCTTGTCTGGATCGTGATCTACAAGTCGTATCGTGTTGCCGATATTGCGCTGACGCAGTGGCTCGTTGAGCTTGTGGAAAAGCTCAAGGAGAAACAGGTCTTTGTGTAGCCGCGCCGTTGCGTGAACATTCCCATCGGCCAGTTGCCATGACCTTGCACATAGTTTGGTTTCATAGTCGTGATATCGAACCTTTGCCATATATACAGTTTCTAATGTAAAATCAGAATAGATATATATGATTCGTGCAGCAAGGCGCGTATCTAAATGCGAGCAACATTCATCAAATTGAAACAACTTCTAGACAATGCAACAGTTTTTGCTCGTGGCCTCTAAAGACAATTTGAAGTTTCTCTTTCACTATCTACTATTAGGAGAATGAGATAAATTTTCCTTTTCTAGACAGGCAGCCAATAGGTAAGCCGCCCGTCCGTATAGCCGAGGAAAGGTCCCCTGCTTCAAGAGCTAACATTTTTGAACTTTGCACGTTGCCGTGGCATGGACAGACTTATCGGACTCAGAAGTGACTTCCAAGGTAACAACGGCCGAGTCGTCCGCTTCAGCAGTTGACTTGACTGCAACATACGCCGGGAAGGGCGCCCCAAACTGGGCAGCCGTCACCGCGGTGGGAACTTCGGCTTTCCATCCGTTACCTTTGACGGTAGATTTGAGACGGAAGATATCGTAGCCAGCATACTTGGGCGAAGGCGAGTTGCCCTTGTACTCGCCGGTATTCTGCACATTAAAGGTACAGAGGCCCTTCTCTGAGGACTTGGTACCTGAGAGCTTGACGTCTTTACCGATCTTCACGCCAGCCTTGATATTGCCATTTTTCTGCATGCTCCTTAATCCGATGACGTATGACAGGACTCCCCTCCTGTCGACGTTCCTTTCAATAATGTAAATATGCAGGCCGTTGGCCGCGTCCTTGTACTCGTACTTGCTGCCGGAACGAGTTCCAGCGTGGAAGAGTGCATCCAGAAGCTGACGAGGGTCTCCCTCTTCGATCTTGACGACGGTACCGTCGGGCCTCGTAAAATCCTCGAGATCAAGGTTCTCCGGATGAGCGTCGATGACCCACTGGTTAGGCTTGAAGCTAGGGTCATTCTTGGTCTTGCTGATCATGACACCTGAGTCTGACTGGAAGGAGTCGGGTCCCATACGATCTACCACTTCAATGTCGTAGTTATCATATTCGCCTCCATCGCATTGAATGTGTTTATTGGGGTTGCACGAGGATTTATCGGTCCCGAGGATTATTCGCAAACCGATCAGGTTTGACTGCACTGATCGTGCCGTAACGCGGGCTACAATTGGGCCACTCTTCTGGAGATCGTCAATACTGACGTTGAAAACGTTATTGCCGTCAACAAAGCCCATCCTGAGTTTTTCCCGCACGGTGTGCAATGATGGCATGGAGTAGGCTTGGTTAGCAGGAATCAAGTATCCGGTATACATGCCACCAGGTCCGTTCACTTTGCCGTCCTGTTCCACGGACCAAGGCCCCACGGCGGACCTACGAAGTCGCTTTTCTTTGTCGTCGCGTGAACTAAGCTTGCGGAGTATGTAACGTTCTGTGTAGCCGTCGCTGTACATGACTGGTTTCGGTGCCGGTTGTTGCATAAGCGAGCTCAGTTGTAGGTCGTTGTCGCCGTTCTGCTTCTGCTTGGGCTGGGACTTTTCTGGCGGGAACGATTTGCTGTCGTACTTGTTTCCCCAATCAATGTAAGTGCTCAATGACCATACCCAAATTCCCGTGGCGGCTGATTCGGCCTGCAACGTTGTGCCCGCGAATGTGTTGGGCCAGATGTTTGCTCCGGATTGCCAAGACGTCCATGGGGCGCCGAGCGACGGCATCCAGTTACTGAGAGTGCCCTTCACGTCCTCGGGGCCCAAAGTTGTCGGTGACGTCTTCCGGCTTGTTCCACTTCATCTCGCCGAATTTTCGCGCCGTGGTTATCTCGCTTTGGCCTCCACTAATGATGAAGACCTGGTCGTACTTTTCTGTCTCACTGACGCCAATGTCTTTCTGCCAAGCCCTCATAGCCTCACCACGTACATCCTGCTGGCATAAGAACTTCTGCGGGCACTGATCTTTCTTATCATTGGTAATACCGTATTGAAACCATCGATATTTCCCTTTGTAGGGGGAAAAGGAGGTGATATTAACGCCATATTGTCCAAAGGTGTCGATCATCATGTACTCATGGAGTGTGCGTCCATAGTTCAATTTTGTCGGTTTGTTGATGAAGTCCCTATGAAATCCGGGGACATCCTCCCGTTTGAGATTCGACGCCGCCTCTGCGTTAGGCGTTCCATAGATGGTAGACCCTTTTCGCTTTGTGGAGTAGAACTCGAGGTCTTTGTAGTCTATCATGACAAGGGCGACATTGATGGTCTTCTTGGAGGGCACTGCCTTTGGGTCAGTATATTTCAACTTTGGCGGTGACTTGTAGTCGGCCCAGGTCATGTGCACTGGGTTCTTCCAGTTCTGGGGATCAAGAACCGCCCAGGGATTTTCTTCAAGCGATTCTTGCGAGGCAGCTGGGAGCGCGGCCACAAGGGCCAGCGCCGGAACTAACTTGGACCACATTGGTGGCGAGGTTGGGAAGAAACACGATTCAGAACAACGATTATGTAATTGTCTTGGAGGAGTTGCACCTGTGTGATTCTTCAACTCCGGGGTCTTAGAACGAGAGACATTCCATTGTTGTGGTCGAGGTCTGCCCTTTTAATAATTTTAATAACTAGCCACCTGTCGTTCGGCTTGGGATCGTAAGAGACGAAGGAAGCATGGTTACATCCCGGGGCATACGCGAATAGAGAATAAATAAAATAAATTAATGTTTAGAAAAAACCCCACCCGGCCTGGGAGGGTGCTAGGATCTGTTTTAGATAAAAGTTAGCTTGCTAAAGACGGATAATAGCAAACCATCAAAAAAAAAAAAAAAAAAAAAAAAAAAAAAAGGGTGCTTAACCGCTGAGAGTTGATGAGGAAATGGCAAAGGGAGTTCCACATCTCCACATGCAATGTTTCTCTAACACCGATAAGGTTCCAAGCCGGGGGTCCTGGCTTCACGTCCTCCTGGGCCCGTGCGCGCCGTCTTATCCGGCTGCAACTCAGAGCGGCATTTATGGCTCGCACGTCGGCAGATGGCGGCTCTACCGGCCCTAGTGGCACCTTGAAATCTTAACTTATCCGGTATTGTACAGACACTTTAAAACAATCTGCTCGCCAGTCCTTCCGCCAGTCCCGGATACCTGTCCCTTTGACCTCTTCGGTCTTCGGACTTCTCCGCCAGCTGTTTTCTACCAATCTCTACTGAAGTCCCTCGTGTCAACAAAAGGTTGGTTACAGCACTCCGCAACTCGGATAACTCCGGGTACTCCTGTACGCCGTAGATAAAAGTTCTGTAGAGATGGCAACCCAAAGAGGCCTAAGTGTTTATTGATGGATAACCCTGTCGGCACGCCGTCCGTGGCTCATTGTAACGTTAGAGACGCCAGTGTGTATGTACTCCATAAGACCCCCTTCATTTCCCCAGCGGTAATATGCTGCTGCCCCTATCGAGTAGCCAAAGCGTTATATAATCGACCGAGGGGACGCATTACCCAGAATATGGTCGGTGAAAATGGGTGTGACAGTACAGTTTAAAACCTTGATCGATAGGATCCTGGTCAGCTGATCATTAAAGTTTACAGGACGTCTGGATGAATAGAGCTGTCACATTGAGCGGTTTTACCGGTTAATGAACCGCTCCATTAGGGATTCCCTAATTTATGCCAGCTTCGTCTGTAGCTAGTTTAGTTTGTTGGCCCCTTGCCTGCTTAATAGGGAGATTGGTCTCCGTTATTCAAAATACGAAGTGCACTACAATGCAGCCCCTGAGTGATTTTACAAATATACAAGCCCTACTTTTCTCCACAATTGGGTTGTTCTTAACAGCTAGATAAGTGTGTCTACACTAGGTAGGTAACTACTATCAAAGAGATATATAAAGGGATATATAGGGTATAAGTACTACTCTATAAAGAATTATTTTTCCAAGTAATATATATATAAAATAAAGTACCTTCTATCTCTACTCTATATCTTACCCATTCCTATACTATTATCTAATTGGCCTGAATCACCCCTACAAGTAGATTTGTAAAATCATTCAGGGGTTGTATTGTTATGTAAATCAATCAGAGATCCTTGTTCCAGAATGTTCTGCGACATTCTTATACTTTAAAGCTAAAAAAAAGGAACGTGTATCGTAATAAAACCGTCAAAGTATTTTCATAGAAGTATCCTTGTGACATGACGAGTAAGATTCTAGGTGGCTGGTTGGGTGAATTTATCAACAGAGCACGGAGAACTCCGTAATTCGATCTATATGACAAAGAGGGCTCATCACGCAATGGTTGCATAGAAAGCGCGCGGCACTTTGCCAGGTATAAGAAACAATTCATCTGGACATGGGCCAATGAGTTCACACACCCGGAAAAGTGACCTTGCAATTATCTGTTTGTTTGTTTGTTTTTTTTTTTTTTGTTATTCGTTCTAGGTCCATTTCCCGACCATAATCTCTAAGCATACTCCGCGTACTTGTCTATGGTCCCAACTGCCGTACTGTAGTCCGTTCTAATTGTCGCTTGCCCCATGGCCCCTAACAAGCTAGAGCTGAGATCTCTCGGCCCGCTTCCTTTTTGGATTGAACCAAATCTTTTCCCCGGAAATCATGGATTCCTGCAGCGAGGCACCAATCTTGACCCGTCGTCACGGCAGTAGCTAGCTTCGAAACTTCTGCATCATCCAGACAGCAAGCTGTGAATTCATTGGCCTGTGTGGTAAAGGCGCCCTTGCAGCGACCCCAGCATGTCTTATGCACCTCGTGTTTAATCCCACTAGCCTCGTAGACCCGAACCAGGTTGGCTTTGGGAATGGTATTGATGCCGAGCTTGGCTTCGGCGCCGATGATCTCGGCGATGTCCTGGCCTGCCGCCATCCTGCTAGAGCAGTAGAGGTAGACGATGCGACCATGGACAAAAATGAATCAGGCCGATGGCGTATCACAGTCTTTGTATCTGCGCAGCTCGGATTCCACGGCTGTGATGTCCACGGCGCTAACGGACCTGACCCTGCTTTCGCCGATGTGTCCGAAGAACCAGAGTGCCAGGTCAATGTCAAGCCGGATTGGTCCGACATGTTGCAGGTCTGCCTCGGGAAAATAGACGGCCGGTCCATCAGGCTGCCCTTCATCTTCGCATAGGCATTGCGGTAGCTCCCGTCGAAGCCTCGCAGGAAGCCGGACATGACTTTTGAGGTCTGGTCGAGCAGCGGCATCTACAACTGTCTTCAGGGTTCTCGGGTCAGCAAGCCATCGCGTTCTTCCCCTCCTGCTTTCACTAGTTCGATTTTGTAGTTGCAATGACGTATGCTCGCCACTTCAGCTGAGGTAGCCAGGGGCTTCTTGCAGAGGACATGCTTCCCGGCTTCGATGCCTGCAATCGCCTGCGAGGCGTGCGCCGCTGTAGCCGAGGCAATACAGACAGCATCGAGACCCCTCTGCTTGAGCATACCATGGTAATCCATGTAGCATCGTGACGCCGAACAGCGTCAAGTGCCTATGAGCCCATTCCCGCTCCTGTGGGACAGACTGGAAGAAGTTGACGGCATGTCGCTTGCCCATGCGTCCGAGGCCGGCGACAGCAATCTTGGGGGCTTGGTAGGTGGCATCTTTATCAGTGGTAGGCCTCAGCTCAGGGCCAAAGAAAGAAGGATGAGAATTGCGCGGCTGGCGGACACACCTTTTTCTATCGTGGAGGCGAGTTGTTTGAATGTCTTGGTTGAACCCGAACCAACAACCAATAGGCGAGGATGACTGCACCACACTGCCTGGGCAGTATCAAGATATGTCAAACAACTATTAACTCTTCACGCACTATTGAGTATTGGCGGAACCGATCGACCTGGCTAGTGCCAGTGAGTAGCGCACACTTGGCAGCGGATCGGACGCAGCCACATCGTGAAAGGATTCAGGAGAAGATCTGGTGATGCCCCCGCAGCGCAACAGAGGAGACTGGAGGGGAAATGGCACGATCTGTCTTGCCTTTGTCCATAGTTAAAGAGCCCCTTCTGTAGTACCCTTGCGTATGCCTGGTGGTTTCGCGTCAAGTCTCACCCACGATATGGTATGCATAAAGCCACATCCATCTGAGCCAAGGGACGGATTCTCGTGATAGACCTATCTTCAGAACCTCACGGTCCTCCAGGCATGCTACGAAATAACTGAGACCATGATCCTTTCTCGCCCGAGGATCAGGTATTAGAGGCGTTGAAGCTTTTCGTGGCATTGCCACATCTCGACATGTGACTAATTGTGCTTCCTTCAGCGCTATCGGCGGCTACGATATTCCTGACCTATATTAGTTGGCAGTTCGTGAATTTTGCTTCAAACCCCATTCAAGGTAGATGGTAAATTTGTTAATGCCAAGCTGCTACCGAGAGCGTAAGTCGAGTAGATGAAACATGTATTGCGTGTAACTATTTTGTTTAAACTACTCGATTACAGATGATGCGTACATGAGCTTAGCGGTTGTACGTCAGTTGACCTAGCGAGCATGAATGAAGCCTCTTGTGTGAACAATGTCATGTCGGGCTTTCGACAACCAAGGTGCCGCATTCACGCCTTCACGGTAGCCGGAAGACGACGGAAGCCGCCACAGCGAGCGACATCGCACTGCAGCTCAACCATGCGCTTCTGGTCGCCGGTAGGATCTGCGGACTCGGGCTCCAATTTCCAGCTGAGGAACTCGTTTGTGTAATTGGGCTGGAACTCGGGGCTCAAGACTCCCAGTCTCTGACCATACCGGGTGACCTTGTTCCAGTCACGGCGAACATTCTTCAGGTCCTGCGAGAAGTAGGCGTAGCTGCGCTCAAAGATCTTCCAGTTGATCTCTGAGTTCATGACTGGCTTGAAATCGACGTACTCCTTCCAGGCATTGTGGGGGTCCGCGAGAACAAAGTCGGTGGCCTTTTTCACTGCACGCATGAAGCCTCGCACCTTGTTAGGGTTCTGCGCGATAAACTTCTCATTGCCGATGTACAGGATGGAGCAGAAGCAGCAGCACCCGAGCTCCGCTAGCTCGTCAATACGAAGCATCTGCACGTCGGACTTGTCCCTCCCATGTGAGGCAAGCCACTCCTCCAATTCGACCATCTGGACATTTTCCAGTCCAATACCGGCATCAATGTCACCCTGAATGATGGCTTTGGAGACATTCATGCCACATCGCACAGCGGTGTAATCGGTGGGGGTGAGTCCATAGTGGGATGTGAGCTCGTCGATCTGAATCTTGCCGAACTCACCGACATAACCAATTCGCTTCCCCTTGAGAGAGCGAAAGTCGGTCGTAATGCCGGAATCTTTCAGGTAGACCACGCCGGTGAAGGGCTCGTCAAGGAGACTGCCGATTGAAAGTACAGGGAAATTACGAGCTTTGGCCTAGTCGATTACGTTTGTCAGCAAGATCATCCAGAGACCGAGAAGGAGAGGAGAGAATGGGAGGAGTTCACGTACCGCCAAGGTGTGAATCATGGCCTTGAAGCCAAGGTCAACTTTTCCGGTGCCAATAATCTCAGTGACATCCTGACGCAGCACTGTTAGTTTTACAACACCTCAAGCACCCCTGAAGCGACTGCTCATACACTTGGATCGTTGGGTTCCAACAAGGCAACCTCGATGCCTTCCTCCTTGAAATATCCCTTAGCCTGGGCCAGGTACAAGGGGGCATGATAAGGCGTAGCGTGCCTGAGAGCCAAGTCAGCATAAATTGCAGAAAGCCTCCAACCAGTGTCTTGGGACCAGGATTGGTCTCGTACCAGTTGGTAAGGAATGTAATCTTATCCGTAGACATTTTGACGGGTCGAGGCGGCAAATGCTGCAAAAGTTAGTTTGGCCAATGTCCTGGCATGCAGGTATTGGGGGGGGGGGGGGGGGGGGGGGGGGCAGGGCTTCAAGAAGCAAATCCTTTCGCTGGTATTATCCAGATCAAGTTCACCGGTATTTCTCAGATCAATCGTCTTGCCAACTGTACACGTCCTTGGAGCAGACTCTGAAACTTATGGCTGCTCTTGCATCGCCAATGCAACGTCTCGGGGCCGCACCAAGAACAGGCACCGCTAGCAGGAACAGGATTGAACACCCGGTTGCATTCTTTTGATTTACGTTACCTCGATCTGAATATAATTCCATTGCGATAGGCATCGTCGCTTCTTGGACGCTTGTCGCGTACCAATCAGGCTGCTGTGATGGAGATTCGGGCTGAAAGTCTGTAAAGTGCAAGTGAGCAAACGGATGGATGAAAAATGCCGCTTTGTGGGCGACTAGACCATTTTATTATCTCATGAGCATGTTCCCCACTGTCGAGCGGGCGATGCTGTGATAGGACTGCACAGGTTGCATGTTCCCATCGATTACATCAATATGCTTCCAAGTTCCAAGTTGCAAGCCGGTGCTCGGCGTCTGTCGCTACAAAAGGAAGGCCGACTCCAAACTTCACGCCACAACTATTATGGCCAGCGACTAAGCTCTGCTGCATCTTTCACGTGAGTTAGATCCCATATTGACGGAGCATGCTCATGAGCCGATTCAGTTTTAGGGTTGAACTGGCCTGTTTTCGTCGCAATGCTGGTGAGACGGGAACATATCACAATGACAGTCGGTGACTAGTAAGCTGTTTCTCCTCCGTCGTCGCTCCATCTCTATGCTGCTGTCCGGGACCATTACAACTACCATTTGGCAATCCCAACAGTTCCGTGCCTCTAGACCCGGGTCTGAAGCACCAACATATTGTTGTCCCACGCAGGGCTCAAGCGATACCGTGTTGGGGATTCTTTGGCAGCCAATGAAGCAGTAAGTAGGCGATCTAAGATCTTGACAAAACATCAGGCTGGGTGTTCAAAGATGAAGATAACCTGCCCTCGCGCAATGTGTCTAATTGCGAAAGCGAATATCTGAACACCCCGGGCCTGAAACCGGCTCTTGAGTAGCGCATTTAGACGGACAAAGTTTCTGCGCGTAAATAACTGCGCCATCCTCGTTATTAGTCTCTGATGATGGCTAGATCATGAGCCCTCGTCGGCTGTATTGTCAAGTCTCATCTAACGTGAGCCACGCCGTCTTACGAGGACAAATCACCAACCCGGACAATGACTGACGTTGGTTTGCGAAGTGCTAGCCTACATCAATCGGTCAATCGGAATTGTACTGTGACTTGCGGCGGGCTGGGTGATTTCGCCCGAAGTCAATGAATCATGCAAGAACTAACTGGTACTAGTACGCTGATGCCGGCCGAATTGATCGGCATTCTGGGCGCAGGGAAAGCGTCGAAATAAGCTGTTGCTGAAGCTAGAGGCGCTACCAGGCCGAATTTTCGTGCTTTCGTCAAAAAAAAAAAAAAGGTTTATTGGTAATAATAATAGCTAGACAGTTTAGTAAATATAAGAAGCACCCAAATCGGAAATAACACAAGATCATACCTCACTCAACCAGACGCTCTAGAAGAAACCTAGTATATAGGGGCAAACCGCTTGCGCTCTCCCTGATAAGAATTAAAGTTGCTCGTCAAATACAGATTTCGAAAATTCGAAGGCGGTGCGCTTTGCAACGTCACCAGTAGTCAAAAGTTGATCTTCTGACGTCGTCGTCGCCATGGCATCACGGATTCTGGCAATACTTGAAGCTCAAATTCATCGTCTCGGTAATCCGGGTTTTCAGTTATATCGGCACGCGCCGCTACCTTGTCACCTTCTCCAACCTGCGACCGCACAAAGATACGCATTCCGTCTCGCCATGCCAGGCGCACCATTCACGTATGGATATATTATCCCGTCGATTACGACGAAAACAGGGCTCAGAGCGTACTTGTCAACTGGCACGGCGGCGGATTCATCCTGTCCAATCTGGGTTTCGACCACCAGTTTTATCACAGAATAGCCCGCGAGGCCAGCACACTTGTGCTAGATGCAGACTACCGTAAAGGGCCAGAACACCCTTTCCCTGCAGCAGTAGAGGATGCCGAGGATGCCCTAACATGGATGGGTACCCAGAACCATCTCTTTGACCGCAGTCGCGTTGCATTGTCGGTATTCAGCTCGGGCGGCCTTCTCGCTCTGATTGCAGCATCTGAACTGAGACGTGGATTGAAGGGTGTCAGCGTCAATGCGGTCTATGCGTTCTATCCAGGAACCGATTTCACTATTTCTCCAGAGGCCAAGACTGTTCCAGAACCAAATTTCGCCGATGCCCGTTGTAGCTTTGCATATGTACACAGACGCGTATATTCCCCAGGTTGAGGACCGTGGTTTACCTAAAGCTTCCCCCATGTATGCCGACGAGGCATCGTTCCCCCCTAATGGCCTAATTTTTGTCTGCTCTGGAGACGTACTGGCCCCGGAAGCTGAAGTTCTGGGAGACAAGCTCAGGCGACCTGGCTGTGGCATCAAGCTTGTCAAATTGGGGCGGTGTCGCTCATGGTTTCGACTAAGAGATTAAGCCTCGATTTTTCAATTCTGAAGGAAGGGACATATTTTACTCAATGGTGGTAGAGAGTTTAATAAGTATCAATTACTGTAAGAAAAAAACACCTCGCTATTTATCCCTCATTACTACATACCAATGAGTGGCGCCGTTAACGCACCCCAGCGTGAGATTATCTCAGGATAAGCAGCGACTAGGCCAGCGACTAGTGATTACGTTAAAGGCGGCCGGTTTTTGAATCCTGTAGAGCCGGCATCAAGCCGGCTCTGCCGATTTCATATGCGGCGTAAGATGGAAATGCCATCTCTATTCAGAACCCAGGGTAGTTGGCGTTTTAGACATCGTTTCCATTGCCATTACCGTTTCGTCCTCTTGTAGAGCCACCGTTACGGTTTTTCCCAGCCTGCACCTGTTTTCGTCCATTTCTGTTGGTTTGAGTGCTGTTTGTGTTCTGAAGTCCGCCTCGATTCCTGTTAGCACGTTGTTTTCCACGGCCATTTTGGCCCGCCCGCTTTCTTCCATTTTTGCTGGCTTGACTCTTGTTTGCGTTGTCGGTATTGCTGTTAGCACCTTGATTAACACCGCGTTTTTGCTTTCCACCTAGGTTGCCGCCATTTCCAGCTTGTTTGCCGCCGTTTCCTGCTTGGTTGCCGCCATTTCCGCCTTGGTTGCCGCCATTGCCGCCATTGCCACCCTGGTTACCCGAGGGAGGGGTCTGGGCAGGACCTGGCATGGTAACGACTGCTCCTTTGAGAAGAGCATTTACAGCTTCGAGGTTCTGCTTGGCCTCTTCGCTGCCAGCTTTCTTGTTGGCCTCCAGGGCAGCCTTGAAACTAGCCTGATTCGTCTGGATCAGTTCCTGGATGGCGGTGATGTTCTGGGAGGTGGTGATTCCTGATGCAGAGTTGATAGTCGGCTTGTTGTCCACCTGCTGGATCGCAAAGCAGCCACCGAAGGGACCTGCTACGGCGGTGTTGCGGCAGCGAACGGTGCAGGTGTTACCAGTGGAGCCTTATATATGTTAGCCCTCCATGTGGCCTCATTTACGACGACCTGAATTAACAGTGAATGACTTACCGCCAGAGCAATTGAGGTTTTTAGGCAGTTGAACGGTCATGTTGAAGGCTATCGCCTTGTTCAGAGAGAGGCCGTTCCCTCCGGGCACGTTGTTCACAATGTTGAGTGGCTTCGTCCTTGTTTTAGCAAAATACACGGTCTGGTGATGAATATCTCAAACATTTGCTTCACTCACATCAAATTTGCTACCAGAATTGCCGGTCTGATCGACATCGCAGACGAATGGACCAGCGCCATCGGCGTTGACTTGATGAATGGTGACTGCGAGATCAGTGCCAGCCTTGACTTGAGTGACGGCTTTTGCCGCCAAGGCACTCTCTATATTCTCTCCAACATCAACATTTCCCTTCAGTTGTGTACGGCCACATTTGTTGACAACATTGGCCTTTATTTCGGCATCCCGAATGATAGTGGTATCCTGCTGGCATGGACTGATGGTAATGCAGTTCCTAGCAATCACCGGGTCGACTTTGGAAGAGGGCTGTTAGTTTATGATGCACGATGCACGATGCACGAAGCACGATGATGGGTGAGAATGCGACCATGGCCACCAACCTTGAAATCCGATACTTGGGGGTCCTTGGACGCCTTGGGCACCGAGAATTACTGCATGGCAGTTAACCAAGGCCAGCAAAGGAGCTGCCGCCAACAACTTGGAGAAGATAGCCATGTCTGAATATATGCAACAACGGGGCCTGCCGTTCTAAGAAGAATAACAAAAACAAGACTTGCTTGGGGTCCAAAATCGAAGAGTGAATAGAGACAAAGGAGAATTGAGAATTAAGGGAATGAGAGAAAGTCCAAATCGCCAGGATATTGGAGTAGAACTACCAAGAGCGAATGAATAACGAATGAATAAAAGAAAAAAAAGGAATGGAAGTGACGATGGGATGAGAAGTGTGGTATTTCGACAAGCCGTCCCATCCTATTATATATTTGCTTTCCTCAACACATGTTGAAAGCAAAGAAAACCTGATGTGCATATCTCCTAGGTAAATTCCAAGGAGGATGTGGTCTCCCTAACGGTTTCCGTTACATCACGGTGGACACGGGGGAACAGTTTGTCGAGAGTCTGGCGACTGCAAGCGAAGCTGTCTGATGTCAACCCACTCCAAGATGCGACATGCTCTCGCTCTTCTCAGGTAGAAAAAGAAAGGAGAAAGAAGAAAAGAACAAAACAGTTAGGCCGAATGGAGTGCGTGACAAATTAGGTAGAGCGGGGCCGAATTCTCGTCATTGTCGTTTTGAAAGTATGTAGCTCGTAACAGATGTTGAGGTAGGAATGAATACAGCAACATGTTGCGACAACCGTTTCTGCTTCTCCACCCGTCCGCAAAACTCCTGTTTGGCGTCATATGCGACCGTTCCATTCTGCGCAGCTAGTAGCAGGTCTGCGGTATCAGCGGTGTATCAACGCGCAGAAGGCATGCCCTTTGTCTTTTCTCCCTGCGACGCGACAAGTCTTTCTGTGCGGACGGATATCGCATTGGGGTTGAAGATGTGGTTGGCAGAGCATGGCTCTGATTTGCAATCATTCTCGCCTTCGCGATAAGTGATAAAATAAGTAGGACAAGCAGGCGAAGTCAGCCGGTGGGCTTCACGGCCAATCATCGACTGCGGATTAAATCGCCGCATCCAGACCTCCGTCTTCATCCTTGTTTAGCTTCCCGTTTCAGAAGGAACCAACTCCACCGTTTCAGAATGATCTACGATCGTCCCCATCCCGCTTCACGTCAGTGCTTGACTCTCCCCATATTCCTCCCCCATGAAAAATTTCTCCGATAATCCAGAACCAAGTTGTCCCTCCCTCAACACATAGCACGGCTCACTTGAGCGTGACCGGAAGAGTCCTCGGCAAAATCAGGCCGCTGGCTCGTAAAGCGCAGACAAGAAGGCGGACGGGTCTCAATGTCCGCAGTCGCGAATGAGACCGGTTTGGCATTTGCTCAGATGTGCTTGATGGTGGTGGATCAATGCCCGGACATGAAACCTCGGGCCCTGATCCAAATCGCCTGCCGCGCACGCGAAACGCGTCTAAGACGATAAAAGGGAAGAAGGGGGAAAAGAAGGAAAAAGAAAAAGAAAAAGAAAAAACCTGGGACTTTCGTTTATTGTCGTAGGTCCTTGTACGTTTTGCATTGTGGTTTCTTGTTCTTTGGCTTGTCTGATCATTGTTGTGTCTGCGATTTGTCACACTATCGAGGGAAACATAAAAAGTTACAATTTTTGCAGCGGCGAGCGGGTTGCAGGAGGTTTCAACCTCGCGCATTTCCAGGTAATTGACCAGGCAGAACTTCAACGAACCCAAAGTCCCCAGCATCCCGAATGTACGGAAAGATTCATCGCATCTTGCCAACATTCGCTCCTAACTACCCGGCAGACATGGTCCTTTCACGCATCGTGGGAAGCGCTGTTTCTAGGTACTCCTGCCTCCAAAGAAATCTTGTGCTGATTTAATTGAATCTCTATCTTTTCTAGCCTAAACCGTCCATGTGTATTTTGATCCTAAATTGCTCTCAACAGCACTTTTCTAATTACCAATGTTGGTAGTATCACATTGCTTAACCGCCCAAAAGATGCCGTCATCGCATGGCACAGGTGGTGACCGCTGTTAAAGCACAGCAGTTTCCTCAGATGATGCTGGTTAGTGTTTCATCTCTGAACAGTCCATAGCGCCTCCATTACATCCTAGCGAATAGTTAGCAGTGTGTCCTCGGGGCAGTGAACAATGCAAAGCATACCTCTCGACAGGACTTAATCCCAGCAACTTCATTCCATTTTCCAACACCTGCCGGGCGCCTTCGTAAAGGGAAGCACGAGCGAGCATCACCTCCCGGCCATGATTCGTCCCAGTGACCTGAATCACGTCGTAGCACGACGAGAGCTGATGGGTTAGCCGGAAGAGGTACGTCAGGATGGTAGACGGCTCGAGGTTGCGGTACGCCGCAGAGGTGGCCTCGGGATATTGAGCCATGAGTCGGAGCAAGTCCACACAATGCGCCTTGTCCGACAAGTGCTCCCGTAGAAGCTCGGGGTGCTGCAGGCAATAATCCCCAAGTTCCTGCCGAGTGACGCCGGCCTTGCGCAAAATCGAGTTTACACGGGCATGACTGTACTGCAGATAGGGACCCGTGTCACCCTCGAACGACGTCATACGATTAATATCAAAGGGGTAGTTGTTGACGCGCTTGCCCGACATGTCCTGGACCATGACGGCAGAGATTCCGACGGCCTCGGCAACGGCCTCCGGGTCCTCGACCTGCGCGTACTTGACGGTGTTGCGCCGCATCACCTCGTGCATGGCATCGCGGGACTGGTCGAGGATGTCGCTTAGGAGGCGGACGTTGCCCAGGCGCGACGACATGCCGAGCACCTTGCCGAAGCTGACGTGCTGCAGCCGCGCGGCGAGCCCAGGCCGGCCCATCAGCTCCAGCGTGCGGAAGATGCGGCCGAAGTAGAGATCCTGCTCGCAGGAGACGACGTAGAGCATCTTGTCGAAGCCATACTGCTGCTCGCGCTCCAGCACGGCCGCGACATCGCGCAGGAGATACGTCGTGCTGCCGGTCCTGCCGCGCACCACGGCCACACCGAGCCCCTTGAAGCCGCGCTTCTCGAAGTCGATGACCCAGGAGCCGTCGCGGTCCTCGTATACGCCCTTCTCCCTGAGCGTCTGCTCCACGACGGCCACCGTCTCGCCGCGAACCTGCGACTCGCCAGAGTAGACGTCGAAGTCGATGTTGAGGCGCGCATACGACGCCGCGTAGCGCTCGATGCTAATGTCTCTAAACCGCCTCCATAGTGCGAGCGCCTCCTCGTCCCCTTCTTCCATGCGGCGGAAGAAGGCGTTTCGCTCGGCGTACAGCCCCTGGGCCTCGATCTCCGCCGTGTCCCGGCCGCTTGCGCGGGCCAGCTTGCTCGCTTCCTCCTCCGGCTTGAACAGGGCGTTGATGCGAGCGTACACTTCCAGCAGGTGCTTCAGCGGCTCCCTCGCCAGTTCTTCCTCGGACCCGAACCGCTGCCATCCCACGGCCAGAAGACCGAATTGCTTACCCCAGTCGCCGAGGTAATTCACCTTGACGACGTCCCACCCCATGCTCCTGTACAGATTGGATATGAAGGCGCCGATGATGGTGCTCCGCAGATGGCCGGCATGGAACTCCTTCGCAATGTTCGGAGACGAGAACTCGACGAGGACCTTCTTCCGCCCTGCGTCCGGCCGGGCTGAGTCGCGCAGGCCGACGCCTGCATCGCTGCCGTACGCGCCGCACCGCGCGAACACGAACGGCAGGATCAGCTCCGACACCGAGGCCGGAGTGAGGAAGATGCCCAGGTGTATCCCGCTGGGCTTCGGCGGCTGGAACAGCGGGTGGTTGGCCGGGAACGCCGCGGCCAGTTCCAGACAGACATCGTTCGGCTTCTTGCCTTTCAGTCGGAGTCTTGGCACCGGGAGCACCAGGTCTCCGTGCGGAAGGGTGGCAGGCAGCTGGATCGCGTCGTACACAAGCGCGGCGTCGCAGCCCGTCTGTTTGGCCAGTATGTTCGCGAGCAGGACTCGGTAGATGTCGACGGGACGGCTAGCCGGGTGCGCCTGCGCGAGGTCATCGCAGAGAACCTTGAACTCCGCCACGCCTATTCTTGCCAGAGTTTTCTCGACGTTGAAGACGGCCATTGTGCAGATTTTGCTGCCAAGTCATTCCCGGCCGTATAACAAATTATATAGATGTTGCTTGAAGACGCGGTTTTTTTTTTTTTTTTTTTTTTTTTTTTTTTTATTTGGGTGCACGGCTCACATGAGGAAGTGAGTCACACCGCAAGCGATCATCGTTGGGATCTAGGTAAGTGATGCACTTTTTCTCCCGCTTAATTTGGTAAGCAAGAAAAAATAATTAAAATACCAAAGTACGTGCTTTTTACAAATGATGCTATGAAGCCGTTGTTATTATTATTATTGTACGTCAGATGTGCGAGGGAAACCCAAAGGCTGCTCTCATCACACGGCACACACGGCACCAAGGAAACCCAAAATTTATGTCTATATGCTCCGAGCTCGCTGCCCAAGCAGGCGACCCGCTCGTGTACCAGTTCTATATAAACGAATCTATTTCCACTAGCCAGATAATGGATGAGAAAAAGAAGAAGAAGAAGAAGAAGAAGAAAAATCCAAGCAGACAGTAGTGAATAGATAGGAAAATTAAACTGACTGTCCACCTACCACGCAGCCTTGGCCACAAGACTCTCCGGCCAGCGTCTGACCCAAGCCCTCCTCAACTCATCAATCACAATGATAAACAGACCAAAGGCAAACGGGAGAAACCAGTGTTCCACCGGCACGCCGGAAGTACCAATCACAGTCTGGATAGAGGGAATGTACAGCCAAATGACTGCCATGCCCAGCGCAAAGAGGATGGCGGGAAAAAGGTACCAGTTGGAGGTCTCCTTGTTGAAAAGCGGCGGGTGCTGGAAAATGCTCAGGCGGCGCGTTCTCGTGGCCATCAGGTTGAACCACTGCATGACCACCAGGTTGACAAAGTAGATGGAGGACGCCTCCGTCAAGGTGGTGTTGTAGTAGTCTGGGTCGATGCTCGCGGGGATCTGGCCGAAGCTGAACCAGAGAGTCGAGAAGGGGATGCCGTTGCGCTGGAGGTACCAGTACGACATGGCGAACGAGGCTAGCGTCTCGACGACGCCGACGAACCCGTAGGCGTAGAAGACGAGCTGCCAGTTGACGAGACGGTCTTTCTTGACGTTTCTGGGTGGGCGGCGGAGGACGTCTGCTTCGGGCTTTTCGTACGACAGGACGGTAGCGGCGGCACAATCGGTGAAGCAGCTAGAGAAGAAGAAAAGAATTAGTACTCGCCATCTAAGCTTGTTCTCATCTGGATATAGAACGAAGAAGAAGAAAGAAAAAAGAAAGAAAAAAGGCCTACCAGATGATGATCATGAGGAATGAGGACAGGATCTGCGGCAGACCAAACACCACGGATGTCATGACCGGCCAGAACTCAGAAAAACTACCGGCGGGAAGAAGGTAGGCTATCACCTTCTTCAGGTTATCAAACAAGACACGTCCGTACTGTACGGCCACGACAACAGACGAGAAGGAGTCCAGCAGCACCATATCTGCGGCTTCCATGGCAATATCAGAGCCACTGCCCATGGAGATTCCAACATCAGCCGCCTTCAAGGACGGCGCGTCATTCACTCCGTCTCCCGTCATGGCCACGACACTGTTCCGCTGGTACCCGCGCACGATGCGCAGCTTCTGCTCAGGGGTAGTCCTGGCAAAGACAACCTCCTCGTATTCCGTCAAAGCAGTCCATTGGTGCTCGCTCAGCGTGGTCAGCTCAGGGCCACTGATGACGAGCGCACCTCTCCTTGAGACAGAAGTCCGCTTCTCGACCTCATCGCCAGCAGCGTCGTCCGAGATGGAGACGTTATCGGCAGGGTCTCGTTCGAGTTGAGCCACGCCGTCTACCTGCACGCAGGTGACGATACCGGCTTCGCGAGCAATCGAGAGGGCAGTCAAGGCAAAGTCACCAGTAACCTGAGTTCTTGTCAGGAACCAACATCTTTTTTTTTTCAGACCGGGTTGGAATGGAGGGGACGTGAGAGGAAGAGCTCACCATTGAGAATCGGATCCCGGCGCCGCGGAGCGTCGAGACGACCTCGGGGATTTCGGGGCGCAAAGGATCGACAATTGCCACAAAGCCGACTAGTGTGAGGCCCAATTTCGCCTCCTGCATCGCTAATTTCTCGCAGTCGTCGGGACTGTCGCCTTGGATCCGGCCTGCCTTGATGATCTTCCTGGCGAAAAGCAGACAGCGCTTGCCCTGCGATGAGTACATATTCTTGACATGCTCAAATGCTGCCTTGGTTTCCTTCCTCAGTTCAACAACCTCCCCCGAGGGTGCAAGGTGGTGCGAGCACCGCTCAATCAAGACATCGGGGGCACCCTTGATGGTCAAAAGCCTACAAGATTTCGTTAGCCGAGCCCGTGATACTTTGCTCGACACCCAGTTGGATAAAAGCGCTTACACGTCATTGTCTTTAAATTCGGCGGCATCCTTGCTGGTCAGAGTGCGACCTATAGCCTCTTGTCGCGCAATGGTAAAGCAGCGGATCATAAACTTGTTCTTGCTGTTGAACGCCAGCTCAAACACCTTTTTCCAGCAAGACCGAAAGTAGTTCACGTTTCCTTGGGCAACAATTTCTGAAAACCTCAGCACTGCGGTATCGGTGGCGTCGCCAAATATGTTGCGTTGTTCAATGGGAACATCGGCCTGGGCTGCATCCATTTCTGCTCCGTTGCATAGAGCGGAGAGGGAAGCAAGCTGGCCAAAGGCACAGGATGTCTCTGTGTTCTTGCTGGCCATGGTTTCGCGCAGTTGCTCCAGGTTCAAGTTCTTTGACCCAATGGAACAGTCCGAGACGGCCATTTTCCCCTTAAGGGTGTTAGTATATATCCGACACTTGTTTAGTTCCCATTGCGTCGTCTTATGTTACCTGAGTCAACGTTCCTGTCTTGTCAGAGCAAATTCTCGACACGGAACCCAAAGTTTCAACCGTCTTGAGAGACTTGCAGAGAATCTTATTCTTCTTCATCAAATTTGCGGTAATTGTGAGGCCGGCCGTAATAGCGATGGGAAGACCCTCTGGAATGAAGGCAACCGCAACACTGACGCAGTCAACAATAAGAATCGGCACGTTGATCCAGTTGGGATAGTCTCGTCGCAGCCAAGCGGCCCTGGCCCAGCAATTTAGCTTCAAATAATTCGTTTATTTCGCCGGGCGAGGGGGTGGGAGGTTCAAATACCAGATGATTATTACAGCAACAATCATTGTGAACATGACTGCGCAAATAAACATGACAAAGTAGAGAACTTCCCTCTCCAGCGTCGTCATTTTCGTCGTTGGCTCATTCGTCAGTGTAGCAATGCGTCCAAAGACAGTGCGGTCTGCAGTCGCCACAACGATTCCTGTAGCAGATCCTATGATGCAATGTGTCCCCTGGAGTCCAATGTTGTGGGTTTCCAAGTAATTCATATCTGTGTAGTCCACGGAGCCGGTGACAGGTCGAGATTCGCCGGTCAGGACAGAACGATCAAACTTAACATCAGGAGACACCTCGATGAAGCGCATATCGGCGGGCACCTTGTTGCCAGCCTTGACAAGGACGACATCTCCGGGAACCAGGTCCTCTGCAGCCAGGTCGGCCACCTGGCCGTCCCTCCAGACGTGGCAGTGTTCTGGCAGCATGTCTTTGATAGACGACATTACTCGAGAGGTTGACCAATCCTGGAACATAGTGAAAGCAGCTTGAATGAAGAACACAGCGAGTAGTACAATGGCAAGCGCCTGTGAGAGACCAAGGCGTCAGTATATAGCTAGCTGAGGAGCGAAAGCGGAATTTGTTATTCGCGACTCACCAAGTTGGCTATTGCCGGGTTGGGCTCTCCGAGCGGTTTCCATGATACAAACACCAGTATACTGCCAACTAAAAGAATGCCACCAAAGCCTTTGAAGAAGTAACCGAGGATGGTGAGAAACCAATTTGTCTTGGGCGGCGACGGTGCGTTCTTGCCGTATTCTTGCAGCCGTCTTTTTGCTTGAGGATCTGAAAGTCCAACGGAAGACGAGGTCGTTAAGCGTGCAGCAACTTCCTCGGACGAAATGGTGTGCCATTCGAGATCACTAAGATCTACAGTTGGTGTTTGTTAAAACTTTTGTTCAGCTTGTTTGAGGACAGGGCATTCTGCGCTTCTTACCTTTGGCGGCAACGTCACCGGTCTTGGCCAACTCAGCTCTCTCCTTGCCTTTAGACTCCTCAATTTGGTAGGAGCTGTACGAAGCATTAGTTGCTGAGGACTGTGTTGCATCTTGGGACCACAGTTGTCTGACTTACAGGGTCCTGTATTGGATGGGCAGCGTTACACCAGGATCAATAGACGTTCTGCCATGGATACTTCGGATGGCAAGCGAGTCGGTCGAATTAGATCGCTCGAGGCCTGGTCTTGAGCGACTTCTACGGCGTCCATGTCCCTCTTCCTCGTCTCTCCATCGGATGCGTTCTGCGGCCTGCAGGGTTGCAGCTTTCTCTTGTGACATGGTGAACCCAAACTCACGAGAAGAATGCTGCAATTACGCACACACCAGACAACCCGGTATGGAAAGAAAGTAAGAGTCGAAGAAAAGTACCAAAACGGAAGAGACTGAACCTCCAAGTACAGCTGCCTTAAGGGCCAAAAGCACTATGGTCCCGAGGAAAGAAAATTAGAGATTCAGAGCCTTGGAAAGGGCGCATGGGCAGACTACATGAAAAAACATGCTGTAGGCACGCGCAATTATATTGCGAGTCAAAACGTAGCAAGCGAACTCGGCATGAACTACTGCTCCAGCATGATATTCCGATTCTGCTTCAAGTTCTTTTCAATATTCCACAAAAGGGACAATGGGTTCAGCCAGCCGTCTTACATGGCCGCTTTTCCAGCGTAAGTGTCGCAGGGTCCAGCTACCTCCATTTCGGCCACTACTCATCAGCCGCATAGATAGATGGAGGCTAGCAGCACAGGAGAGCGGAGGGCTCTGGTCATAATCCGGTCTCTTCTTGGACCGGGGCTGGCCAAAAAGGAAAGGTGCTGCCAACGATTGGCCACTTTTGTTTTCTTTTCTACCTGGCTGTGGCGGCAAGGCGGGCTGGATGCAGATGGATTCATGATGGGAGGTTAGAAGGGAGGGCAGCCACGAAATCACGGAATTGCTGCTAGGCTCAAACGGTGGCTATGCTCGAGAAACCCACCAAGACAAGGCATCTCATTATTCGGTCCCAATTAGGCCGATTAAGGAGGAATGACATGACCTTAACGGACTGCGTTATTGAAAACTTGGCTTCGGGAGCCATTGTCAAAATTGCCTCGTCCAAGTCGAGTATAGCTGGGGAGCCGTCTTGTTCTTGGGATTGCGGTGGCACTTGAAACAAGCCGCCGCAAGCCGAAGGAGGAAAAAAAAAAAAAAAAAAAACCGCAGGACCAAGACACCAGCTGATCCATGAGAATCTTCCTCGATTGCGTCGCGGGCAGTCTGAGAGCTGTGTGGGAGGAGAGGGACATTCGCGAGGGACAACTTGCGAGGGTGGACGGCCCGCAAACGGCGGCGGTGAATGAGGGTGTGTGAGCCAATCAACGAGTGGCAAACTGCAGTGGCAGTATCTCCCGTCAGAGTGAGGTGGTATGGTACAGTAGCAGTGTGTGTTTTGAGACGCTGGCCATGAGCGATATATCTGGCCGAGACATGCGAGGCGTCATGAAGGAGTCAAGAGTCGACGTACCCCGTACATGTACGGACTGACATTGATGAGACTTGTGGAGGCCGAGTAGAAGACCAGTCTTGCCCCGTGTTCCCCCCGTCTGCCCTGGAGCATCCACTGTAAAAAGCCCACTAGCCCCTGGAAAAACCCGCTGGAACATGAATGGCACACCACCTGAACTTGAACTGTTCACAGGCCAGTCGGTCGCCCCGGATCAGGGCAGTAAATAGTGCATTACATTGCATTGCTTTGGCTCTTGGTCAATAAAACATAATTCATCAAAAGATACCTGGTAGAACAATGATTGACTGTGAAAGGGGGAAGAGAACACATCAAGTATCGGAATGTTGCCGGGGTGTTGCAGCGGCCGGATGCGTACGTGACATGTACAGGACGTATCATGTATACTCATGTGTCTGTGATATTTTGCAGCCGGGTTTGGCGAACTGCTCTATTGTAGATTGTCCGTGTCTAGCAGGCGTGTGTCCACCAGTCGTTTCTCGCCAAGTACAAAATTCTCTTGTCCGGGACGCTGGCTTCCACAGGTGTGAATAGTGAGACGCATGAGGTATAATATCGTTCCGTCCTCCTCCGCACGAAAGCTCATCATACAATCGGCGTAGCGCGGTATGCTTCGCGAATGTCCCTCGGCTCGGTTGGTTTGAAGCCAACTGCCCAAAAACCGCCAACCCCATGGTAGACCGTCGACGCCCTTTTTGCTTGAGCAATGCCTGCCTGAACAAGGCGACGTGGCGACAGGCCTATACGTACGATGACGAAGGTGGCCACAAGCATGCCTCAGCCATGTCTGTTGTCCGCTTGGCCGATCAACCAATCTGCAAGCTACCTAGAGCTGGTACCTTCCATCTACGGAGTCCAAGAGAAGTGGCAACGTCGGAAAGGATCCATTTGGCACGGTGGACAGCAGCTTGAAGGTTGCCGAAGCAGGCTTGGCAGGGTCCCTTTTGTTTTTCTTCTTATCATCATTTTCTTCCGGATGGCTGCCGAGCGAGGCCTCCCAGGGCGGGCATCCTTGGCCATCGAGAGCTTGGCTTTTTTGGCGTCCGCCACCACTTTTCGCAAAACCCATCCAGGGTCCCCGATTCTTGAGAGAGCTTGGGCCACATGCTGTCCTTACTGCATGAGCCAGAAGCATAGCAATGGAACTCCTAGGGCAAAGCTGTCTGACGGATCGGCTATTCCTGATGGACAATATCCGCACGCGTGTGCATGGGCATGTGTATATGGACCGACTACGCCGGACATAGGTATAGTGCGGATTAGTATTCATGTTGCTGCTGGGACGGTAAGAAGATCCAGACCTTGTGATGCCTTCGGAGCATACAGGGAAGCATGCATTGTGCAGATAAAGGTGCATCTGCATCCTGCATGCAGCAACCAGTGCCACCAGAGTTACTCCGTATTGTCTGTCCGGTCAAACCAGTCAACCCTCAATGCAATGCCAAAGTTCGCCCAGAGTATGGACTACTTGTTAGCCATTTTCATTGCAGTCGAGTCTCTGTCCACCTTTGCTTTGCTGAGGGATTTCTTTCCAGACCAAACTGTGGCACCCTCTCGGGTGTGTCTCGTCTTCGACCATTCCTTCATCTTCTTACGCCCAGCTCGCTTGCGGTCATGCCCATGTCCGACCTTGCAGCGCTAACAGACGCTCATCAGGATGATTGGAACACGTGCAGGCATTGCGGCATTACGAGGGAAATTCAAGCAGCCGCTTAGCGTGATGTGTTTCTGCAGCTCCTTTTCGTACTTCCTAATAATAAAAACTGTTGCTGTGAAAGGGTATCACAGCCTCGCTATCCCTGCAGGTGCACACAGGGGACCCAGCAGCGGCAAAAGATGGAGACCTTTGAAGTAAGTAAGTGGGTTGAAGATGCACTTGCATATGGAGGGGACATCGTGAATGAGGAGGGAACGCTATCCAAACCACTGCTTGGGTCATGGATCCTCATTCTTTTGGATGGCCCTTCCCTCTTATTAGATCGGCGGAAATAATGCCATCCCTATACTCCGTACATCCGTGTGGAGCAGTCAATGACTATGAATTGGTGAGAAATAAAAGTCCTTTGTAGTTTCATTTTCGAAATTTCTCCTCCAACTGTGAAAACAAAAAATTTCCACCTTTTATGAAATCCGATTTTTTTTTTGTCCTGCGGCGACTAGGGTTGTCGTCAAAGTCGCGAGTAGAGTACGGCGTGCTTGTTTGGTGTTAACCAACACTCTGACACTAGCCGCAACTGCACTCGGCTTCCTCGCACGCCGTGCTGCTGTCGCAATGATGTGCGTGGAAATGCATAAGGGTGTTTAGATCGCGTGGCTAGGATATACCCCGAGATTGCTGAATGGCCGGAAGCTGCGCCCTTGGTGAGCATCAGTTCTGGCATGAGTGTGGGTATGGGTGGACAAACGATCAGGACAGGAATCCGGTAATCACCAGAAAAATGGCGGTTGATGCTCAAAGGTCCTGGACGAAACACGTATTATTATTGCGGCTTTGCACAATAGCGCGCCAACCTAGTCCCACCAGTAACCCGGATATCCTTTTACGGCCAAGTGCAAGGAAGCCACTGCTTGGTTCGACAAAGGGACAAATGCCAGAGGCGGTCCGTCTCTGTGCGCATCAGCATCAGCAGGGAGGGCATAAGGGCGGAGAAAGACGAGAATGGGCCAAACTCGATACTTTGCCAATGTCCTTGGTGTTGTTGTATGCTGTCGCGTTCTCGTGCCAGCCATCCCCAAAGCCTGTCCCATACTCATGCACCTAGGCCTAGCCTCTAGCCTCTGCACTCCAAAGGCAGATGATCCATCCGAGTCCCATTTAGTCCGTCTCATGCCAGTTGCGGTGAGCAGAGTTCTTGTAGTGAATGCTGGCCAAGGTCGTGTTGGTACCGGCTCCGGCTGCCATGCCGCAGCAGCCATCTGCTTAGCATCTCGCACCGCATCTCGCACCCCCACTCACCCAGGACTCACGATCAGCCCCCCACCCCTCCCCCAACACCCGAAATCAGATGCACTGTTGCTGATCGTTGTTCGTTTTTCGCTGTTTTCTCGCGGGGTGCAGTAGAAATTCACACCGTCCTCCGTTCCGTAGATGTAGGTCTCGCTGGGGTCGTCGCGTCGCAAGGACTTTTCATAGGCACTCTGCGATGGTGCCTGATGTTGTCGTGGGAGTTTTGTCGGCCATGACATTTGGCATTGACCCGACCCTTCCACGCCGTAACCATCCACACGCGCCAGGACCGGTCGTTTTCAGACGATGCAACCGCCTGGTGCTCCGTCCCAGCACATGCCACTGGACGTGGGCTTCTGGTCCTGGATTCGGTTGCTCCAGTCGGGTGCCCTAATAATAATCATGTAAAAAAAATGATGATTAAATTGCTAAATAAATACCAACCACACGCACCAAACCTATTGCACCCCAGTGCGTCACCCCCTCTCTTCCCTGCCTTGCCCTGCCCTGCCCTGCCTTGCCCTGCCCTGCCCTGCCCTGCCCTGTCCTGTCCTGCCCCGGCCCTGCCAACCCTTTCGCTCCTGCTCTTCTTGCTCTGCTCCTGCTCCTGCTCCTGCTCCTGCCAGCACACTCTTGTATACACTTTCTCCCGACTATTTGAGGACGCAAGTGGCCGCCTCCCATCAAACTTCTTTTCGCCCATTATCTGGCCATTTCGGCATACAGCACCAGCCATCATGGCTCCTGTGGAAGATCTCTAACACACGCTTGAGCCCAGGCTTCTTCCTTGTTGGCCATTCTCTACAAGCCCGTTGCCCGTTGCCCCCGTTGTTGTCCACCCCCCTCCCATACCGTCGTCGCAACCACCCTGTTTGCATAATCCACATCCCATCTTGGAATAAGACCCCTTAGCGAGTGAGCCATTATCGTAGCCAACCAGAATGGCCAAATACACGGAAAGGGATCTGCAGGAAGCCGTTCGTGAAGTTCAGCAAGGAACCTCTCAACGGTCTGCTGCCAAGCGATGGCATATTCCACGAGCCACGCTTCAGGACCGTCTCAACGGTGGCATTTCCCATGCTGAAGCTCATGAATGCCGCCAGCGCTTCTCTCGTCAGCAGGAGAAGTTGTTGTCTCGCTGGATTTTTCATCTGGCCGCTCTTGGAGTTCCTCCCACGCAAGGACAGTTTGAGGAATTTGCCAGCCGCATTTTGGTTGTTCACGGCGACCAACAGCCCCTCGGTAAGCACTGGGTCCAAGGATTCCTTAGACGAAATACCGAGGTCAAACTTGTTAAAGGTAAGATATGTACTCTGCTATCTTACGAAACACAAAATACAATATAATAAACTTCGTGTTTGTCTGACACGAGTTTTATAGGATATCTGTTTTCCTCACATCCTTCACTTGAGCCAGGTGACGCTGCTTGCAGCACAACTCATCAATCCAGAAGAATGCGACTTCAGGAACCATCAACACATCACATACTAGAAGGGCAACCCACGGAGAATGAACATCATGAAGAAGCCATAACAAATTGGGACACATATACTTACATGGACCACAAGGATCCAGAACTATTGTTCGATACTGACAGCTTGGAGATTCCTGAGTGGCTTGAACCGTCATCCACATATCTGGAAGACTACACATTCCGTCTCTCAGATTAGCATCTGTACACTGCACATACATTCCCACGCGGCGTCTCACAGATTTCTCCCATTTCCTCTCAGGTGCTACTCTGCGGATGGCACTGGAGAAATGTTCGGCGGTGACCTGTCACCGCCATTCATCTTTGACGATGCTATGATTACGATACCTAGACACGTCAGGTCTTGTGGCTTTTCGCCTTAGACATCCTATCTGTTTCTTTCTTTTTGGATTTCTTCTTCCGCATTGCCTGCGAAAGGGGTCGATTTGGATTACAGATGTCTATCTCCGTACGAGTGATTTGGAACGCTACTTGCTGCAATCACAACGTCCTCGAGAGTGTTCCGCAGTCTTTCGTCACTCGACAGTGGCTCGGAAGCGGTATTAGCTTTCACGGAACTGTTGGAACGCGGCTAGTAGGCAGTTGTGCTGAAATAAGAATGCAGGCTTTGATTCCTGGCGTGTGCCTACGTGACTGGTGAATGTTTTGTACCACGAGGATGCGATCGAAAACGAGGGACGGTTTAGGGCTGGAGTTGTCATCCTTGATCGAGCAATGCGCAGTTGCGCAGGAGATTGATAATGCCACCCCTTTACTTCAGCCAGGGCTCGTAGACCAATGAACTTACATGGAACCTTATGAGGTCCATTGATTGTATCCCTCATCACCCACCATTTGATTACCGACCATCCGGCCACATGGTCGAGTCCAAGACTCGCTTCTCGTCACCACGCAACAGTCTATAACATGTTTTCTTTACATCACTTGTCCACGCTACCCTGCACTCAGCTTGCCAAGTTGGATTTTCTCTGGTACACGCTGTCGATGTTCAACTCTGATGCTGTAGGATCCTACAGCATCTTTAGGAGACGAGCCACTTCAGCCCGCGAACATATGCCGCTCTTCCGCTCGAGAAGAGTATATCACCATTGCAGTCACATGTTAATGGTCCAATCTACGACCCAGCATGATGCGCTAGCAGCTTACCAGATCTACTACCCAGAGCAGACGGCCGAAGCAACTGCGCCTTTGGCGAAGTAGTTAGTTTTGATGATAGAGTTGACCCGTCGCCTCGGCCATGCCCGACGATGTTCCGGTCCAGCTCGTTTTCGACCGTTGCGGCAACGTCTGAAGTGCTCTTTCGCAAGCTGTGAATGGTAATCGAACCGTTATGAGGTGATCTCGATCGGAACCGAGCCCCGGCTCCTAGATTCCGATAGGCTTATCACCATGGACACATGTCCATGTTGGGGTCTCTAGATTGCGTGTGGTTTGTACTTTTCGACGCCGTTCTTGTGTCCTGTGTCCTGTCTCGTCCCCACGAGACATTGGACCTTGAGCAGGCTTCTCCATGTCGGATCCCGCCGTGGCTCAAATACACGGTGTCGATTGGGATCATGGCGGGCGAGGAGGGTATCACAGCCGAGGAAGTTGCATGTTACGCATGATGACCCCGTCCTTCTCTCGACTTGCGTTCTCGACGAAAGCAAGACGCGTAGCCCGTCCTGCGCGGATCATGGCAACAAGCGCCGAGGAATGGTCAACATGCACGTCTTGGTCGGGAATAGGCTCGTAAGTGCTCGGTGCAGCTAGATGGCATTGCCTGAGAACACGGTCTATGCTTGAATTCTCTAGGTCTGCTATCTTGGCGGAATGGTGAATGGTATTTTAAGCGACAAGACGGTTTACTATGCCGGCAGTCCATTGATGTCCACGGCGTGGACGCGTCGTGACTTGTCGACGGAAAGCATCTGGCTTGCGTTTATGAGCTCAAGATAATGAACCATTGCCGTCGGCGTCGCGGAAAGGCATGTTGGTTGACCACGATACGGTCCATCTATCACACCAGCTTGAAGGGCACGTCCAATCCAGATCTTCTCAGACAACCAAGGAGCTATAACTATTACAAACGATACAAAACTTCACAAGCGAATGAAATATACAAGAGTTATGATATCACAAAATTAGGGAACTAGTTCAGGAGGGGTTTATAAGTATCTCATGGACCCCAAGAAAGGCATCTTATCTGATCTTGGAACAGAAGCGCTACCGGCACCCTGAACGAGTTCCCTAACTTGTGAAATTTTGCATCGTTTGTAATAGTTATAGCTCCTTGGTTGTCTGAGAAGATCTGGATTGGACTGAATTGCTTGTAAACCGCTTCCATGACATACGTCCCTTCAGGTAGACGTGCTTCAAGCCCAGCTGCAGCTAGTCCAATGTATTCACGCATCTGATGCTCAGGCCAACCATCTATTCCAGGGGAACTCAGCTGGAGCACGAAGGGGGCAAAACAATCTGGAACAACTAGCCCGATCCACAGCGACGACCTACCATGCCTTCAGCGCGCCATGGTCCTTTTTCTTTTTGAACGAGGCGGTCCGACTCTGCATCCCTGTACGCCTGCGTGAGTCACAAACTGGGCCGCGTTCTCTCCATTTCGCGGCAGGACGCGATCGGGGTGTCAGATGTACGAGCGCGGATTTGACAAGGCGCGCATTCAGAGCTGGTGCGGTATTTCGGATCCCGTTGTGAAGGGTGACGTGGACGTGACGAAAGTGCTCTGGGGGTCGGGGATACCTTCCCACCGTGATGGTAACGTCGCGAGCTGCCGGGCACTGGGGTTACCAGATTGCAGTGGTTTTGTCTAAGGTCAACTCGACAACCGAGGGATGAACGACGCTACTCGCGTGACATGGGCAGAGATCAACCTGGCATTATCATACATGCCAGCTATAGATAAATATGCCGGGACTTGAATTCCCCTGACATGGCCTACCGCGAGTGTTTCACTTGGTTCTCCTTCCCAGATTGGCATCGCCCTCTTCAGGTCAACTGTGGCTGATCAACTTCCGCTGTCGTTGTGTCTGAGCCTACGTCCCTGTTTGTATGCAGCTCATGCTTGCCATTGAACTCGGCTGTCATGTACAGTGAGTGAGTGAATCTGAGGTCTAGGTAGCTGAATTACTTCTGTAGAAGCATAGAAGCGCGAGCGCGACATGCTACATGGCGACGGAACGATTTCCCTTGACAAATGCGGTAGAGCGACCAGCTTACCGCTCTTCAACCGTATCTTCAGTCGTATGACCCGGGCTACATGTCTGGGACAGTCTGAGCAATCCCTTAATAACATTTGCCGCGTCGTGATATTGCAGTATTATGCATGACTCCACCATTCCACCTTTGGGCTGCTGTCTCGATACGCGTTTTGCACGCGAAAACAGATGCAGGCGGGACAAGTCGTGCGGTTGCAAACCTGCTTTTACCCACCAAATTTGTGGCTTTCTTAATTTCCGTCACAGTAGCCACAGAACAACTGGTGGTCGACACGCAGCATGTACATACATATCCCAGTCGATCGATGCAGTCAGCAAGCGGCCTGTCTGACAAGACGGGCGTGAAATCGCCCGAGAAAACAGCCACCATCTCAGGGTGCCTGTAGTCTGTTACGACTCTGCACTTGTGCCGCATCAGCACGTTTCACAGCACGCTGAAGAAATGCTGTGCTCTGACCAAGCAGGTCCGTACACATCCAGATTGGAAAGACGAAAAAGATTTTAAGCCCGGTCCAGTCTATTGCGGACAGCTGGCGCCGGATTCGCAGAGCATGCTGATCCGTTGCCTGGCCTTTAAACTTTTTGTGCTGAGTGACAGATCCGGATACGCCAAGTCAATGCGATCCCATGAAATGCCTGCTAAATGACGTCGTTTGCTGAAGGACTGGATTGCGGAATGTGAGGCCCGAGAGAAAGAGAGAGCCCGCTGATTTTGTCGTTTCGACTTGATCGGGCCCACGAAATCCAGAAAACGTACTTGCTATGAGGATAAGACGTCTAGGAGCGGGACGCAGCGCTGTTTCAATATTAACAGGGCAAGACGGCGTGGTTGAGCTGAACTTGTTGAGAGAGGATCTGTTCTCGCATGTTTCAGGAACATTTGTCTCATCTGTTAGCGCCAAGACCAAATTCAGGCGCTGCAAAGCGGCGCAAATGAGAATAAAAGGAGTAAAAGAGACTGCACTTCTCCTCTTCCTTGTATGTATGGGTCTCGAGTCGAGACTCTCGACTAACTCTGGGTCCCTCACCATCGTTCGATTCTGCCTGTTCTGTTGAACCAGACAAGGATCCCAGCACAACGTGGCATTATGATTATCCCTATTATCCGTTGAGAGGCCGGATATTCTCAGTACGTACAGACGTACTGTAGGTGCGACTTTGGCCCGTCCACACGGCAGATGTGGTGTCGGAAACGAACTTCGCAATCCGAGTGGCCTCGAATCCAGGTCGGAAGCATGGGCATTGCAAATTTACATTCTGCTCGCAGTATCCTCATCACAATCGAAGAGTCCAAAAGTGTGGTTTGGGCAGCGCGCGTGACACTGCGTCGGGCTGACATGCCGCCAACCGCGCTCCGGAGTGCTTGCTGCTTGCAAGTATGGCCGAGGAAGCTCAACAATGATGGGGCCGTGCGTTGCTTGATGCCATAAGCATGGCTCGTAATTTTTCCATAATAGCCAAAAAAAAAAATAATAATAATAATAATAAGTAAGCAATTACCCTGCTCGCAACTTGTGCACACTGACCTATTGCCCCAGGTCCGGGCCGCGGTATGTACGAACGTGTCCTAATGGCTCTGCGGACGTAGAACCGATGCCATCTTTACTATGCATGAAGCGATTGGCCATCAATTCGGAGACCATGTGTTGCCGTTCGAAAATCCCGGTGTGGCAGATTATGCTAGACAATGCGTGTACAGTCAGGCTTTCCTGGCAGAGGCACCAGCCGTGCCGCATGCTAAACGTAACCACACCTATGGCCACGGGCTATTATTTGGGTGCCAGAAAGCATCACTGTCGCTGGAGCTCTTTGCGAGGGGCCTATCCTGTGTTGTGATCTGTTGTTGAAGCAGTGATTGCAGCTATACCCCATCCACCGTGTGGTCGTTGAATGACCAATGCTCCAACCTCGGGTTTTTCATGTAGAAGTGGGTGACATGATCCATAAGCGGATCCAGCTGCGTGAAGACGTTGGACCCGACTGAAAACGACATCGTGGAATCATCAAGTGGCGTTGTGGTGACGGAGCAAAAAGTTCCCGTCACTCTCGGCGAGATCCACATGATGGGTGAAATTCTGGCATGCTGCAACCCCATGGGCAGGAGGAGGTACCAGAGGTCCAAGACGTGCGTGGCTGCTTCTGGACCGCCAGACCGCGGTTGGTGTGCCGATCTAACCCCGTGTTTGCCTTCTCCTTTTCCTGGCAAGCAAGTCACGGGACCCGCAGCTGGCTCCTTACATTGGAGGTACCTGCACACTAACCTTTGTAAGCATCAGTGCGACCATTGTAGCTGCTTGCCAGATAGTTGCTAATGTACCTCCTTGTATAGACCCACCCCAAAGTACTAGGACTTCTCTTATAGCAAGTGTTCTCGTGGAAAGATTAAGTACCTCCTGGGCACGGATGTCCGGAGCACGCTCAAAAGGGGGATGACTACGGGTCTCAGACTCCGAATGGGACTATTTTCGGTCGTACTTATGACGCCTGCCCTAGGCGCGTTTAACAGCCAGAGTATTTGGCCGAGCTGTGAGCAACCTGGCCCGTGGTCGCAGGATTGCATCGTCAAGGATGGTTGCTCCAGCACCCATAGTCTGCGGCTGCAGCTAGCTATTCCCTGCAGCTCGATGGGCGACTGCCTCGTGGTGCAACCCGTTGCCTGCGATAAGGCAACAAGGCAGGTCACGAATTGGAATCATAACAAGGCGGATAAAAGGTCCTCCAGCTTTTACGTACAAACATCATTATGATTGAAGTACCAGCAATTTCCGGCTGTACAAACGCACTGTTGGTAAGTTGCCTCGCATGTATCAAAGGAGGTGTGGGTCCCGTGACCTGTCTGTTGCCTTATCGCAGGCAAAGGGATACTCTATAGCAAGTATAACCATCGTGGTCGCCGCAACACAAAAGGTACCAAGGCTTGCTTGCTTGCTTGCGTGGCACGACGAGGGGGGCTGCTTCTGGGGCCTTTGATGACGTGCCGGCTCATGAACAAAGGACACAAACATCACGAGTCCTTAGCTACACAGTCGGTGAATCAATGACGATTGCGCCGCGCAAGTCGGCAGTTAGTCACGCAAGCGCGGTATAGACTTCAAGCCAACAAGCCCAGTTCCTGTCTCGTCACCATGTCGTCATGGCTTGCTGCAGGTCTTGGGACGAGCACAGGCGGATCCCTTGGTCTGTGTTTATTTGTAATTCCTGTTGAATTAGGACTTCCGGCACCAATGGTATGAAGCACGAGAACAAGCCAAGTTGCCATGATACCATGGCATTCAACCAACAGCTAGTGGAAAGAAGCGATGGATCGTGTGTGTGACTTGGCCCATCTGTGGGGTATACTCCGTATCGAAAGTCCACCTGCATCATAGATGGCATTAGGTTTTCAGATTACCTTTCTGTATTTTGCGGGATCGGAGCCGACAGACAGTAACACCATCCTCTGTTCACTCGGTATACTGGTCCCCGCGGAGTCTTGCTATTTTCGAACCATATCCCCGAATTGCCCCCTCTCTACTGGAGCTGAGCCAACAGAGACCACTCCGGTCTTGAAATTCTGCTTTTTGCCGGCAGCTCAACGGGCCATGCCAATCAGCACGCAGAGAATCCAGTCGGCCGACTGCAATACAAGGTTGCTTCCCCCCCCCGCGCTCCCCCTCCCCCATACCTCCCCCAAAATCCCAGCTTACTAGGCAATAGGCAAATAAGCCAACAGCCGGCCCTTCTCGGCGCTTCTCTGCCACCCCTTGTGGGCCATTGCCTCTCCATCTGCTCCATCTGCTCGTAGCTCAGGCCCGACGAGGCTCCGCAAAAACCCACGCGGGTTCCCCAGACACGCGCCTCGACGCTTTCGCGTCCTGGCCCCGGGGCTAGTCGCAGGAGTTGGGCTGAGCTTCGGCTGGGGCGACGCCGTTTGCTGCACGGTTTATTATTTTGAACTTGGTTTTCTGTTTCTGGACAGGCAGGTGACCACCTGCGAGCAAGCACCGCTTTCCATGACCCGTAATCTGTGGATAAGTGCCATCCCTGCATGCCCGCCGTCTTCCTTGTCTCAACTTCGAGCCTCGCCCCAAGCCAAAATCCGCGGGTCTGTATGTGGCATCTTACTCGTATCAGAAGCTAGCTTTCCATCCAGGACGGGATGCAACAGTGAAACCCTGGGGCGAAGTTTAATCAACCTGCTCCGGTGGCTCGTGAGATAAAAACTCGTCCTCATCCCCTATTGCCATGTGCACCTGTGGGAAATTCTTCTTGTCTTGCTCGTTTGTTGTCGTCTACCACTCTGTACTCGGGCATTAAAGTAAAGCTTTGCTCGGACCCACACTAATAAGGCGCGCCCTGTCTTGAGTCACCTTCAGGTTGTAGCATCCAAGACATTGAACCTCCTATTCTCTTTTTCTTCTGAACTGGCAAGCGAAGCGATCACCAAAGAGGCGAACAACCTTGAGTCGGCGAAATCAACATCAACATGGCCACCCGTCTCGAGAGACCGGGTGAGGACCGAAAGGCCTCCGTCACCCTTCACACTGCCCCTGATGTTGAACACATTGAGGCTCCCGTCACCTGGAAGGCATATTTGCTCTGCGCTTTCGCGTCTTTTGGCGGCATCTTCTTCGGTTATGACTCCGGTTACATCAATGGTGTGCTGGGCTCCCAGATCTTCATCGACGCTGTCGAGGGTGTCGGTCAAAAGCAGGTCTCTGAGTCCCACACTTCTCTGATCGTCTCTATCCTCTCCTGCGGAACCTTCTTTGGTGCTTTGATTGCTGGTGATCTTGCCGACTTCATTGGTCGCAAATGGACCGTCATCCTTGGCTGTGTCATCTATGGCCTCGGTGTTGTTGTTCAGATGATCACCAGTCCAGACCACGCTCTTGGACCAATTGTCGCCGGCCGTATTATTGCTGGCTTGGGCGTTGGTTTCGAGTCTGCCATTGTCATTTTGTACATGTCCGAAATTGTAAGTTGCCCCGTCCCATGCTCCTCAGGTCTTTCCCGATAAACAAAGCCTTGAAAACTTTCCAGAGAGGCTAACTCGTGTCTGTCACCATAGTGCCCTCGCAAGGTTCGTGGCGCCCTGGTTGCTGGCTACCAATTCTGCATTACTATCGGCATCATGTTAGCTTCCATCGTGGTCTATGCCTGCAAAGATTACGACAACACTGGTGCATATCGCATTCCGATCGCCATCCAGTTCCCATGGGCTTTGATTCTTGGCATAGGCTTGCTCTTCTTGCCTGACTCTCCTCGCTATTTCGTCAAGAAGGGCCAGATCCAGAACGCTGTCGATGCTCTGTCTCGCGTTCGCGGCCAGCCTCCCCACTCCGAATATGTCCAGACCGAAATCGCTGAAATTGTGGCCAACGAGGAGTATGAACGCGCCCTTATTCCCACCACCACCTGGTTCGGTAGCTGGGCCAACTGCTTCAAGGGTAGCCTTTGGATTGCCAAGTCCAACCTCCGCCGAACTATCTTGGGAACTTCACTACAAATGATGCAGCAGTGGACTGGTGTTAACTTCATTTTCTACTACTCAACTCCCTTCCTCAAGTCGACGGGTGCCATCAGCAACACTTTCTTGATCTCCCTGATCTTCACGCTCGTCAACGTCTGTTCCACCCCTCTCTCTTTCTGGACCGTTGAGCGCTTCGGTCGTCGTACCATCTTGATTGCTGGTGCTTTTGGTATGCTTCTTTGTCAGTTCCTGGTTGCGATTATCGGTGTTACCGTTGGGTTCAATTATACGCACCCCGATCCTAGCAATCCCGATAACAACTTGGCCAACAACATTCCTGCTGTCAATGCTCAGATCGCATTTATCGCCATCTTTATCTTCTGGTTTGCTTCTACTTGGGGTCCTGGTGCCTGGATTGTCATTGGCGAAATATTCCCTCTTCCTATTCGATCTCGTGGTGTCGGACTCTCCACTGCCTCCAACTGGCTCTGGAATACCATTATTGCGGTTATTACTCCTTACATGGTTGGTGAAAAGCGTGGCAACATGAAGTCATCCGTCTTCTTCGTTTGGGGTGGGTTATGCACATGCGCCTTTATCTATGCCTACTTCCTTGTCCCCGAGACCAAGGGCCTGTCTCTCGAGCAGGTTGACAAGATGATGGAGGAAACCACGCCTCGCAATTCAGCCAAGTGGAAGCCCACCACTACTTTTGCGCAGACCGTTGGTGCTGGTGACTACATCGAGAAGCCCGTCGCTGAGACAGTGTAGAGTACGATAGGAGGTTTTTTCTTTTCTACCTGAATTTTCTTATTATTGATCTGGAGACGTGGTAATGAACGAACATACCCTCTGAATTTTGAGCGTAGCTAGGGTTTGGTGGAGAATCACACTTTGTCAGAGTTGTAGATTAACTCCATACATACATACAAACTGTACACATGTGTCAAACGGACTATCGCCCGTGATGATGGAAAGATTAGTAGTAAAGCAAGCCGTGAGTTGGGGCGGACACGCCAGTAGGGCACTATCATTTTATTACGATACTATGCCAAAATAAAAACAAAAATAAAAATAACGCAGTTGGTGACAGCTGCGCATAACGCGTGCCGGCTTACACCAGGCATTCAACTTGTAGGAAGGAGCTAGGGACATGGTGGTTCAGAATGATACCAAACGCACCAATGACGGCGTCGCGTGAAATATGTGCGCATCGATGAAATTGTTGTCGCACGACAATAAGGTGCATTCGCGCCATGTGCTCGGTGTAGAATGCCGAAGTAGCATGAGGTGTGCGTCTTTTCACTGCGGCACATCATCCTAAAGACCTTCGGAGTGCGCGAAGGTGGCAAAAGGGACGCAGGGGTATCAGCAACGCCTCACATGGCAGACGCCCGTATTAGACACATTGAACACATTGATGATATAATTGTGTGTGTGTGTGTGTGTGTGTGTGTGTGTGTGTGCGTGACACTACTGATTCTTACATTAACAGGTAATATGTCCGATGCCAGCGAAGAGGCCTGCCATAGGTGGCGCAAAGCCGTGTGAGTTATAATACTGCTACTAAAGGTCTTGTTGCATACAAAGGTCCTGTATAGTCTTGTTGCTGCTGCTGCTAGTAAAAGCATAAAGTAAGCTGCCTCTTGCACTACTAAACACCACAGCAACGGCATTATAAGGTGCATACTAACCATCTTTTTTTTTTTAACTAATTATAGCAAAAATAAGGGGTTCTGAAGTAATTATAATATAAGTTTAGATTAGAACCTCAGATCTTTTCTAAAGAAGCAAAGCTAGCAGGTACACTCTAATACTACACAGCGCAGCGTTGCGCCTTCTAGCACAGCTTTGCTTAATCATTTGATGGTCAATGAGGAGGTCTTGCCGTGGGAAGTATCTTCGCCTAACCTCCTTCTACCAACCCTCAGATAGCAGGTCTGTCCGAACTAGAAGTTCCAGTGCTGTATGAAGTTGAGGGGAGTCTGGTATGGCCGTGAGCAACCGATATCCGAGACCGTCTTCTAATTGCTGTAAGCTACTATTGCTGCAGGCTACTAACTAATAGTTGTTACTGCCTAGCCTACCGCCTTTTTATGTATATTAACACTGAAATGTAAACTGAGGACTTTCGGCAACGACTGAAGCTTCTTTCTCGGGATCTTCTTACCCCTGGTCGCTTCCGTAGTAGTTACGGGCAGGTATGCGGCATTCAATGTGAAACTAGGGTAGCATATACGCTAGCAGCTGATCAGATAGATACAGCTCCCGAACTGACCGCAGCTTACTTGCAAACTTGTAAGTGCACCAAGTCTTGTAGAGCGTTTTGTAGTTGTACGAGACCGCGCCAAGACAAGTTATAGCCCGAATGACGCTGGGGCAATGCTGGCGCACCATTGCGTACTGATGTAATGAGTTAACAAGGTTCATTGCACGGCGGTTTACTTGCCGAAAAGCTGTGAGTGACTGCAGGTCAAGTGCAAGGAGGATCTCGGTAACGAGTTCCAAGGGAAGCGAGTCTAATAGACCAGCTGAACGCATCGCTTTGAGGTCACGTCGCCTCTCGTCGAGAGGGCATCGACTCTCAAGGCTGGCGTCGTCCAAAGTATAACGCCATTTCTTAGACTCTTGCACGCACCGTGCGGTTCTTGTGCTAGACTGAGGTGCGGTGTCCTCATCACATCGGAGCTAGATGTGCGAAGGAGTTTGAATTGCCGCAAATCGAAGTCTTGGTTATTTACACCCGCATGGTGCAGCTGCGGACCACGTGCTACGCCACCGTGACCCACCCTCAGGTTCGTCAGGTCACAAGCCCCAAGGCAAACCGGGCCATCCACCGGCCAAAAAAAAAATTAAAAAGCGCCGGTCGCTAGTATGTTATGCATGACGACGAAAAGTGGGTCGCTATAGAAATTGTTACCGTCATCTAGGTGCCACCGGTTTTCAACACCAACATCGCGAATCTGAAGGCTCTGACACAATGAACCGCAACTACTGCGAAGATCTGCGTTTGATAAAAATCTTAGATTTGTAGCTAGAAAATTGAAGTTTTGCAAATTGCTGTATACCCTCCTTCTCACTTCAATTTGATCTAGCTAGCCACAGTCTCTGGCGAGAGCTTTTTCCATCCCGTTCACACTCTTCTACAAGGCTTTATGTAGTCTGTTGCAGCGCTGTTTGAACATTAGTAGTAAAAGCAGACTATTTGTTCTATTAAACTTAAGATTAGGCTTCTATCGCAATTAAAGAAAGTGCCAAATGGTCTGCCTTTCTTCGTAGGTACATGCAGGATTATAAGAGCTTAGACTATAATTAAAGTTGTTATTCATTTATTTATTCTTACTCTAAAGAAAGATTCTTCGTTTATTATTTAGTTTTGGACTTGATTAGAGGAGCTGGTATTGACTTAAGAGGCCTCCTGGTCGAATTTATTGAATGACCCCCTTTTAAGCACCTCGCTTGCACCGATAGTGGTGTGGGTCCCACCCGGTATCCGGAGGATTGTCGCCCCTGTACTCCGTATTTCCGAGCTAAAAACAGCTCTTTTACCGGTGCTCTTATACGGTTTGGACAGTTTATATCTATCCCCTTCCTCAAGACCTTAGACTTTATTTCGTATCTCAAAAGCTCATTCTCATTCTAGTTTTTTTTTTTCCCCTTCAAAAGTCACGCTTGTCCTCTAATCACGACGAGCGAACTGAATCCGCAAGCACGCCACATCGTCTGCGTCATTTTGCCTCTTGTCAACCATGGCATGCTCGAACAAGCCGCTTTCGCAAGTCCTGCCTCCCTTGATTTTGGGGACGGGGACCTTTAATTACCAATACAATGCCGATCCTACACAGATGCCTTGTAGAGATATCGTGCGTAGAGCACTGGAATATGACATTGTCGCATTCGACACGTCCCCGTACTACGGCCCGTCCGAGATCTTGCTCGGCGATGCGCTCCAGACAATGACGCCGCCGCCAGCTCGAGACAGTTATTTTCTCATTACGAAAGCCGGACGGATCGCCAGTAACGAGTTTGATTACTCCCCGGCGTGGGTACGGTACAGTGTGTGTCGGAGCCTCGACCGACTGAACACGCGATATCTCGATCTCGTGTACGCTCACGATGTCGAGTTTGTCTCCCCGGCCGAGGTTCTGGCGGCTGTTCAAGAGCTACGACGTATGCGAGATCAGGGCCTTATACGCTATGTTGGCATCAGCGGGTACCCGGTCGAGGTGCTGGTCTCCTTGGCCGAGACGATTTTGGAACAAACCGGGGAGCCCCTCGACGCAGTCATGTCTTACTCCAATTTCTGCCTTCAGAATAGTCAGTTGGGTCGAGATGATGTTCTCGAGAGACTGCACAGAGCCGGGGTAGAGTGTGTGCCCAACGCAAGCATGCTAGGAATGGGACTAATAACGACTAGAGGGGCTAACAACAGCCCTATGGCGTCCTGGCATCCGGCACCGCCTGAATTGAGAGAAGCATGCAGGAATCTGGCAGGGATTGCGCAGAAGTCAGGGGAATGCCTGGAAGAAATCGCACTGCGCTGGGCTCTAGATAATTGGAGCCGCGTCGGCGCACCCTTTGGGTCTGTCGCCTATCCGAGATCACTTCTCCAAGGCGCCAATTTAGATGAAACTGGCTGGCCGGCTCGGGTCGGTATCAGCGTCATGGGTGTCTCTAATGTGGATGAGCTGGAACAGACCAGGGCCCTATGGAAGAGTGTCGTCGAGTTGGTCAATCATGCCGACGAGGAAGCATTAAGGAGAAGAGAAAAGATTGAGCGCGTCGTCAGAGAACAGATGTGGCCACAGCTTGGAGCATGGAAAGATTTCACGTGGGAGAGTGGCGGCGAGACATTCACGAATTTGCGACATGTGAAGGGCGCTGTTCCTGAGGACGCGGTGGCACTGCGATGGGGTCTGGTACCGAGAAAGGAGTTGCACAATGCCAAGATCTAATCAGACTTGGATTTAGCGTTGCGCGTAGAAAAAGCATTTAGCAAATATCCCATCCCAATACAAGTAGGGTAGCCAGGGCTAGACGCGAACGGGGGCAATATGCTGCTCGGAATCATGAATGTGAAGAGGGAATGGGGAATATTGTTTGTTCAATAGGCCACAGAGTGATGATGAGAATTGCTTTGCACATGAGTCTTGGTGTCCCATTTAAAAAAAAAGGAACAAGAAATATCTTGTTCATTGATAGCAAGATGCAGCTTCAAAAAAGGTTGGCAGCCCAGTATGTATCTATCCGTTGTCGCACCCCGCCAACGTCAACCACCGTTTTACACCTCGTCCAAACCGAACGACGACTTTTTCACCGCGCCACGCCAGTCCCCCAACACCGCCCATGGCAGGCGGACGAAAGGCCAAACCCGCGCAGCCGCCCAGGCCTACGACCACGCTCGTCGTCGACAACGGCGCTTACACCTTGAAAGCTGGCGTCGTAGCCGGCGGCGAGATCCCCGAGCCGCGCGTCGTGCCGAACTGCATCGCCCGAGACCGGTCGCGGAAGACGTACGTCGCCTCCGAGCTGGCCAAGTGCCGTGACTACGGAGAGATACAGCTGCGGCGGCCCGTGGAACGCGGCTTCATCGTCAGCTGGGAGGCGCAGAAGGAGATTTGGGACCAGGAGCTCTTTGGCAACTTGGCGCCGAGATGCGACCCTTCCGAGGCGCGCCTGATCCTCACAGAGCCTCCCAACGCGCTTCCTGTGCTGCAGACGAATTGCGACCAGGTCGTGTTCGAAGAGTACGGGTTTTCAAGCTATTACCGCGGTATCGGTACGCTCAGCATCACCTGTAGCCCTCTCTCCGACAAATCCTTGCCCTCCCATACTGACCCGCTTCCCCTTCCACCCAGGCCCGAGTTTCAACGCCTACCACGACATACAAAGCCTCTTCCGGACGCCGAGGGACGCTCCGACCGCAGCCAACACCCCTGCCGAGATCATCCTCGTTGTAGACTCCGGCTATTCCCACACCACCGTCACCCCGCTGCTGCGCGGGCGCCCATTGCATTCCGCCGTCCGGCGCCTCGATGTCGGAGGCAAGCTCCTCACCAACTACATGGCGCGACTGCTGTCCCTCCGCCACTTCGACATGCGGAACGAGACGTACATCGTCAACGAGATGAAGGAGGCAGCCTGCTATGTCACCCCGGACTTCAAGGCCGACCTTGAAAAGACGTGGAAGGGAACCAAGGGCGAGAGACGCGAATCGTACCTCTCCGGCGCAGGCATTGCCAAAGACTATGTCCTTCCCGACTTCCACACCCGGACACAAGGGACGCTGCGCGACTACGACCCCAGCAGACACAGCAAGGCGACAAGGCTCGCCGCAGCCGGCCAGCTGGATGAGGACATCTTGACGCTGCGTAACGAGCGGTTCGTCGTCCCGGAGCTGATCTTCAACCCTTCCGACGCGGGCATGCGACAGCCCGGCTTGGCAGACCTGGTTCAGCAGTCGCTGCAGGGACTACCTGTTGGGCTCTGGCCCGGGCTGTTGGCGAGCATCGTCGTCGTGGGCGGCAACACTCTGTTTGATGGCTTCGTCCAGCGCTTGCAGAGAGAGGTGGTGCAGCGCGTGCCGGACGATTGCGTCGTGCGCGTTGCGAGACCTGTTGATCCTATCACAAGTACCTGGTACGGAGCCGCTAATCTGGCTAGCCATGCTGATATCGAAGCATTGGCCGTCACCAAGGAGGAGTACGAGGAGCTGGGTTCCGCTTTGATAGCGAAACGGTTCGCCACCGGACCGAATTTCACTTGACGACAGTCCGAAAAAATAAAACCACCCAAGACAAGCATCACGGTGAAGTCACAATGAAATGCCAATTTCGGCGAGAATGCCAGCCGTCGTGTCCTGCGTCAAACCACCATTGTCGACGCTAACAACCGGGGGCGTCACAAATCTCCAAGTCGCGCCAAGAGACATGCTTGCTGAGACGTTCTGCGATCACAGTCTTGTATTTTTACAATAGCCCGTTCCATGGACCAATCTTGGTTTGCAGTGCATAATGTTCATGTCCCACTGTGTCGGAGTGGTACATGGGTCGCTATCTGACTAAGGGGAGTTTTGTCTGACAACAAAGAAAAAAAAGTCATACTTAAGTTACATCGGCAATCACATCGCATGGTCGTTATTTCCTTTGCCAGATCCAGATGTCGCCGAACCAAGAGCAGAAATCACAAAAATACAATGTCCTGACCTCGGTAACCTCCCTTTGCCAATTTCGTCAAATTAGGGGCCGGGTTACCGCATCTATCATCCTTCTCCGATTCAAGCAAGCAGGAATGCCGCTTGGCGCTAGGTTGATGCGTGTCGATTTGGAGTCCCTATAGTAGTATGAGATTGTAATCGCTTTTGGGAAGAAAAATCTGACAAAACTTACTGTCGGCCCAAGCCCCTACCACGGGAGACACACCAGTCACACTATCAAGGAATGTTAGAACGGGTCGATAGAAATCTAGGCAGCCAAACTCACAAATTCAGAAGATGAGCCCTCATTGTGCACAATGCAGTATCCTGCGCAGCATTTCTTGCAGTTTCGTTGCGTCTTACCGATGCATGTATCACACTAACGAACATTAGCTTCATAGTCTTTGTTTTGATTCCACCATTGGATGCTTACATTGTTGCCGCATTCCCAGCAGCTTTTTGAGAGTCGATTCTAGGATTCATCTATCAGCAAAGTTCCAGATCACTTTTCGCGATATAACATGCACCGCCAGTAAATAAGCAGAGGGTCACAATTTTGTGTACAAATCTGCTTGTACATTGGCTAGGTCATATTATGCCACTGAGCCATTGCCCTTTGGTCTCATGGCAGAATCCGACTCGTTGTAGATCAGGCAACTAGGGCAGCTGAGCATCGAAACAAGTAATTCGCCGTACCTTTATCTTGGGTGCAGATTCCGGCACGTCCATCATTTGTGCGAAATTTGCCACACCATCTTCATCGTCCACCACGATGAAATCATTTACTCCAGGGACCTGACCTCCTTGGCCTGGTAGCTGGTAGCATGACTCGCACCACCACTTGTTGCAACAGGCGCAATACCGTTCTCTGAGGCAGTCGCCACAACGTGGAATAAATGATTGGCCTGGTTGAGATGGACATGTCGCTCCACGAACAGAAGACGTCATGATAGGGACCGGGCTGAGCAGTGGAAAACTGGTGGGCAAAGAAGACTGCAGCACCAGACCCTCAGGCGCCTTTCCGCATCCATCACAACCGCCAACAGCATGGGTCGCCACGGCTGGCGCGCTGTCTGCCATTATAAGTGGTCGCCCGAAGACAGGCGAGTTTCTGTGTCGAGGGCCGAGACAGAAGACTGCATCGAAGCCAATGATTCCGTGGCATGCCAACATGCAGTTGATCCAATCCTTCGAAATCGGGCGCGTAATAATGCGCCCCTTCTTGGACCACCAATTGTCGCCATCTTGTCCCAATGACGTGGTCAACGCTTGCTCGCTTTTGATATTCCAAGCCGTGCTAACCGAGCCACCGTCCGTCTCAGGACTGGCCTCCTTGTTGCCAAAAACGTAGAGGGCTTTCAGTTTGGGAGAATTCTCGGGTCGACTTGGTCGGCAGGCAAACTGCAAGGCTCCGCGAAGCTTAGCCTGATTGAGATTCTTCACATCGCGAATAGACAGAATGCGGACGCTGTAAGAAGGATCATTAATAATCTCATGGCATAAGTCAGATGTCACTGACAGACCATCAAGTATCAAGGTTTGGACATCTTGGAGGATGTTCTGCCGTCGTATGGCACTGAGAATTCTTCGTAATGGTCCGGAGTAAAAGCTACCCAGGGTTAGCGTTCCATTCAGCAATGGTCTCGGTCCTGCTACTTATACACTCACTCATCTTCGGTCAAATTTTCGTCTAGCTGAACGTTTCGCCACACTTCTCCACCATTATCTATTGGACTGATGTCGAATTTGGCCTTCTTGAGTCGACTAAGATCAAGATGACGAAATACACCAGGCGTGCTGTGGATCAGAGACCAAAAGTCTTTACTTGTGGCAGAGAGTTGGAAAAGGCTGTAGATAGGTAGATAGGGTGCAATGTGACGGAGAATCAGAGAGTTGTGCAGGACATCGAACAGAGATACAACTATCTCGAGTTCTTCAAGCGTTTGACTGTTGGTGGTGGCTTGGCTCATGTCAGGCTGCCAAGTCAAACTATGAAGTGCTGGCCAGAGGGTGGAAGGAGTGACGGTGTGGGACAACCTGGATTTCTGTGCAATAAGTGTGTTGGAAGACCGTTGTCAGGCAGTCGACGCAACCGTCAATAGAACGCAGGAGTCTGTTGACGAAGCGAGTTGCCAGACTCTGCGTAACCAACGCTGCGGGGTGTTGTTGTTAACGATGACTGGGAGAAACAACTATGCAGATGTGCCAGCGTGAAGGTGGAGGGCTAGACAATAAATAATCTCTGATCTAGGTGGATCAAAGAAATAGAGATGCTTCGTAAGGTTATCTAAAAGCCTGTTGTACCTACGAGCGTTATGTAACCTTGCCAGACCAGGGAGGGTGTTGCGGTTCTAATGTACATCCCTCTGCTTGTACGCGGCCAGGGGTGACTGAGTATCTCATTTAAAAAGTGAAACAGCGCTTAGTGCGGGCTTGGCATAGTCGACAACACCGACAGGGATGGCAGGTAGTGTCGAACTTGTCTGTGTTGTGTAAGGCTCGATACTACGTCGAAACGACAAATTTGGTGTTAAAAGGTGAGATTAATAAGACATGGGATGGACACAGCCCCGATATGGACGGTGTAGATTGGGGCGCGATTGAACGGGGTGAAGTGACCGGTGTGCTTCTTATCGACTTTGGCGTCTCCGTTATGGTCATGATGGCATAATTAAGAATATAGCTGTCAAAGCCATTCCTCCATCAATCAATCAGTCGAAAACAAAAGCGCAGCTAGGCTGCCGAGTGGCGATATCGGCGCTGAATGGTGGTAGCACCCATCGAATGGAAAGAGCGACCCAGGCCACCACTCATCGGCTCATGCGGACGCAGGGAGATGGTAGATGGAGGGTGGGAGGGTGCCAGCCCCGGTGATGCAAATGCTAGGTGAGGCTGGGGTTGAAGTGCGAGCTAGTTGTTGAAAGTTTCGTGGCGAATGAGGCACCCCCTTGGAGACAAGGCTCCAGGTACGGCTGATAAGGGTCCGGTCCATCGAACCTGTTGTAAGGGGCACTTCCTCTTCACTACTAATCTACCGTATGATCCAAGTACCTAGGTACCTACCCAGGTATACGCCAATTATCCAGGCTACAGAGAGCTACGTCATAGTCCTGTATATTAAGCGGTGATTGGAGGCATACCTCGAGGTTTGATATGGGTACGAGAGTACCTAGCCTGGACCCTTATCGTCCCCAAGGAGATACGGACGTAATGCTTTCATGTACGGAGTACTCCGCACACGTGGTTGGTCTAAGCGTGGGATTGGATCAAAGTACCGGATGTTAGCACCAGCACCAGCATCGCGATTTAATTATTATAATGCAACCGTTCACGCCTAATGCAATTCACGCCAATTGAAATTACATCGCTTACTAGATCACTATAAGCCTGTGCAGCACTGTGTATTCACCTTTTTAATTTAATGACGTGCCCGAGTCTCTAAGGCATTGATTCAAGTCACCCATTGATTGATTGATAGTTGCGACTTCCATGCCCCCCTCCCTAAAACAGAGTCGCTCCACTTTCACTCACTTGTTTCGGTTAGTATACGAATATAAGAGTTCCCCTACTCAAGTTATAATCACCATGTCTTACGCTTACAATAGTCCTTTCAAGACCTATATTTAAAGGGCAAGGTCGTGAATTCTAGGCTTGCAAACATAGCGCGCAAAATATGTGGATATATTGTAACTAAGCAATCACATATACGGGAATATTCTGACAGTCCAGCCGAGCGGCTCAACGACCACGTGTTTAGTGTATTAACATGAAAGGTTGCTGGTGTATGCGTAGCTTCGAGCTAACGAGCGGTCACTAGTGTACTTCGTGTAATGGAGGATTTAAAATCTACCACGTTCCTAATTAAGTAGGAGCTTTACATTATCTGGTGGATCTTACTACTTGTACGTGATTGACTGAATAATAGAAAATCTCTCACGAGATCTTAGAACAAGTACCTAGGTACTTACGGAGTAGATTTGTACAGGGGTGTTTGTCCTTGACTGATGGTTTCAGTTTCATGCTTAGGTCCTCTATCTGTATAGTCTCGCCTGTAGCCTGTCTATTTGTTCGGAGTATGGCCCAGGCCCTTAGGCTAAAGTAAACAGTAGCAAGTACGTTTTCTTTTTCCTTTTTTGCCCTTTTCCCCCAATATCTGCTGGACTTACCAAGTCCCCGATAGCGTACCTCGAGCAAGACGATAGTCAGCAACCGTAACGGTCAGGCTGGGCCGATTGTGATAGCCGTCATATGCCCCCGTATTGCATATTTTGAGCGCAAATCGGCTTGCCTTGACTCGCTTTTCGGACAACATGACTGCCCCGCTAACTATCTCATCGTTATTTGTCAAGCCGGCGGGCATACGGAGCTATGTACGGAGAAGTGTATGAAATTTTGCGGAGAATTCGGTTCGGACAAAGGGTCTGGGGAGTGACGGTGGACGTCACTACCATGAATTGTAGAGCCTCAGCCTGCCGTGTATTCTTCTGGGCAATCATTGTAAATCCGGAGCAGGGGGCCAAAGCTCAAGGCTCAATATGTCCGGATCAGGCACGAATTTGGACACGTCGCACGTCAAAGGTGTGCCTTATATCCGACCGCGCCGGAGTTGCGGCATTTTGCAGTAAGATTTCCCCAAGCACTCACTCTTGGCTGTCCGGGATGTATGGAACAGAGGATCGCCGGGGAGTGGCTCATCAATTAGGCGGCGTGGCGCGATCATACATTAGGAGTGAGACTGATCTTTGCCAAGACTGTTAACTAAAAACCAGTAGGAACAAAAAGTCTTGAATGCTGCTACGTGTCCGACTTGGTTTGCAGCGTCAAACCCCCTCCCTTGGCTTGATCTTCTCTGCAGGATTTAGTTCTGTACAGATACTGAACATAATTCGCCATGCCGTGGGCACGCCAAGGTCAGAAAGAAACATTTTGTCCCTACATTTTGCTGATCATCTCCGTAAGTCGCGGTGTTGAGTGGACATGAGAGCGACCTCGGCACGGGGGCATGACGAGTTAAGATTGGATGAAGCACGACGGACAGTGGTTGCATAAATAAGGCCTGGAGCTAGGGAAATGCACAACGCAGGTCGGAAATTCGATACACAACTCTGTATTCTTTCTAGGGTAGGGAAGCTCCGTTGTCCTCTTTGTGACGATCGAGGTCGGTTTATGTAAGCAGAACTACAAGGCAGTTCAGGCTAAGCAATGTAATGCTAAGTTAAGATTATAATTGTAACTAATAATTCTATTAAAGACTAGCTAGAAAAATAGTTTTAAGTAATAAAGTTTTATATAGCTAAGTACTTACTAGTAATAGTAGTAATTAGTAGTATTACTTACTTCTATTAAGTAGTAATTACTTCTTTTACTTACTAGTAAAATAGTAAGTAATAATATAATTAGTTAATTAGTTTTCTTTAAACTAATGTTTTATTAAGCTACTAGTTAAGCTATAATATTATTCTTTTTCTTTTTAGGTTTTTATTTTTAAAGATTTATAAGTAGTTATATTAGTAAAGTTCATTTTTTTTTTTAACTTTTTTTTTATAATATTTAACTTTAATAAATCTTTTAGTTTATATACTTAT